>APFE031170261.1:106866-127382 GCA_000404065.3 Pinus taeda
ATAAATTCATATCTCCATGAATACTTATCGGAATCGGATGATCTTTATATCAATCCTACACCTCTCGACGAGAGGAATCTAATAAAAATATTATCAGCCATGAATAAGATGACCTACATGAAGTTTTGCCCTGGTTGCCAATTTTAACATTATCGCCAAAACCAGACTTGCTGATATTATTGCCACACATTATCATGATAATTTCAAATTTATCGTGATTCAAATGGAAATTATCACCCTGCAGCTGGAAAAGGAAATACAAAGTTTTGGTTTGGGACCTGGGGCTTTTTAGGGTCATTTTCATTTTTTCTTGTGCCGCTATTGAGCTTTAAGGGTTGTCTGAGTCTTGTGACCATTTTTCATCAAGCAAACATAGGAAAATCCGTACTTCCCTTTGCCATCAACTAAGCATTTTTGGAGTGGATGTCTACTCCACTACCATATCCATATTTCTAGATTTGTAAAAAAAAATGTTGCCTTCCTTTGCTTTGTTTTGCAAGATTAGTATAAATTTAGAGTTTACGTTTTCCTACCGTTCTTTGAATTTCCACATTTGTTTTGTGTCATAGGTCCAAAACATAAAAATTTAATCAGAGCTCTACAACATGGAAAAGCCATTGGTCCAAATGTGGGAGTATGGTGAAACATGTGAGGGTGATAATAGAACAAAGTTGAGTTGTAAGCTATGTGGAATGAAAATATTTGGCAGAATCACCTGCTTCAAATACCAACTTGGCAAAATCTCAAGGCATGAAGTGGATATTTTCCCTATAACTATCTCAAACATTGTCCTTATTGCAAAGAACTCAATTATTGACACTTCTAGAAAAAGCGATTAGAGGGGGGAACTTATTGAAGAATGTAACTAGTGTCGGTCTTCATAATTGTATTTGATGAAAAGAAAGAGAAAAGAAATTTATTGTAAAAGAAAAATTATTTTGAAGCATGGGTTTCATGCTCTTTTATTTATTCACTAGTCAAAATCTTTATTGAAGGCTTCTAGGTTTTGTCATGAGTCAATAGAGTCATTTCCATCTTTACCTTCTTGGGATTTTGTATCATGTAAAAATAATTATTTTTGAGTCAAAAGAGTTATTTGTCACTTCCATACCAAGTCGGCCTTGTCCTCATGAAGTCGACTTGGATTAGGGCTATTCGACCCAACAAAAGGAGTATATATAGAGGGAGCTCGACTCATTTGTAACACACACTCAAAAAGATCAATCTACAAGAGAAAGAGGAAGAAAAGATGATCGAAGTTAAGGGGAAAGAAGGAAGAAGCTGTTGTTTTGGAGAATTTAGCATCTACGGATAAATACTAATTCCCTAGATAAGTAGCTTTATCTAGAACAACAATTTAAAGTGTTTTAGACTTTTCCTATAAGCAATAGATAAGATGAGAAGATAGAAGACCTACTTGTAGTTCCGCTTTCCTCTCGTCTCCCTTGTATCGATCTTGTCGCTCCTTCCCGTACTTAATCGGCTTGAGAAGTACCCTGTAAACACAACAGAAGACAAAGAACCGATCAAAGCATACGATCTATTGAATATAAGTGAAAGGAATCAAATACAATTCACACACATAAGCATTATGAAACAATACAAACATATGGGAAAAAGGTTCAAACACTTTATTAGATAGAAGAAGGAATTACAACCATTGGTGTCTGATTCAAAGCCATTCCTCCAACTTGGATCCCATCCACATCACATTAAAAGCATGACAAACTTGTAGCATTACAATATTCGCTTCAAAGCCAAATCTCATAGCAGCATTATCTCCATAGAATTCAACATAATCCAGCCCTTGATCACTTAGATGGGTGGTCAATTTATAGGAAGATGAAGGAGTTTTTGTCATTAATGGTGGCATTGAATGGCCTTCCATACTTAGAATTAGTTCCATGGAGGAAGGGATGAGAGGATAGGATGCACCTTAACTCATTCCTCATCGATTTTCGAGCTCATAGGAGTTGATAAGTGAGGGAACCTTCTAGATGACTCCAAAAGATAAGAATATTCCCCAAACCCTATGTGAATTTCGCTCATTTTCGCCCAGCGCAGGTGAAAGGAAGCCTAAGTGGTCTGTAGAGCACCCTGGCAGTGGACTCAACTGCTCTGCAGTGCACCCTCATAAGGGCTTACCTATGCTGGTCCCTTTACAGGCTATTTTTGGATGTCTTCAAGTCATGAAACTGTCTGGGAAGGAGGCATTCAAAGGGGTGATTTGTTTAAGGCATGAAACAACTGAATTTAGGGTTTGATGAGCCCTAAAACACTGATCTGGATGTTGGGATTTGATTTTCCCAAACGGATCTGTAATAGCTACCCCTTAAAGCTTAAAGTCGGAAAAATGCCAATGTCGAATGAAATGCTTTACGATGTGATGAGGAGGTATCGAAGTGGAAGGTGACCTACATCAATCACAATACATATATCATGATATTTGATTTTTAAATTTATTGCTGAGGGAAGGCATACCCATGCTGAGCTTATAAACTTTCATTACATGTACATAAACATTCATCTACAGATATAGACCCATGGTCGGAATGACCATTAGTGTAAAGCCATTGTACATATGATTTAGTACTCCTGAAATTGCAACCCGGATGGATGAAACTAGATTCGGGGTCTTCTATCTCGTTCAACCATTCGCTCAAGTATGAGTCTAACCATGTGAATATGTGATTTGAAGTCGAACACAGGAAGACACCATTTGATTACCAGCCAATGATGTAAGCTATTAACAAATGCGAGAGAAATCACTGATAATGATAATGATCCTCAAGGTACTATAGTACATTCTACATGGTGTGAATGGATGATTTGATGTCGAACACCATACAAAGTCTTTCGGTCGAAGGTCATTGATGTATGCCTATTGCCGGAAACGAGAAACTTGCCATTGATGCATGCAAGCTTCAAGGTACTAGAAAGGTGTTTCTAAGTCAACTTCTTGGATAATGAACTGATGTCGACAAGAAGTGATTCGTCGCAGGAGGGCTTTGATGTATCCCACATCAACGACACGAAACGAATGTAGTGATTTTAGAGATGGAATTTGACTGACGACACAAGGTTCAGAAATGGGGGTCATGAAAATGAAGGTTTATGGTATTGCAAAGGATGAATTTTGACTGAATGACTTCTCTTGAACATGTAGGCGACACTAAAGTGAATTGGTAGCATTGACCCAAAACAAGGTGATGGATCGTATGATAAACCAACGGTGTGATAACGATCAAGCTAATAATCCAACTCAGATAGTCACGGTGATGGAGTGAGAGTGTCATGTTCAAGAGCGACTTGCTACCATAAAGTGGTTTTCCCCTTTTCCCATTTTCCCCAGTCATTGCTATTCAATACCTCTTTATTTTTATCAAGCTTGAGGAGTATAACATATGCTTGTATAATTTCACCCTTCGGGTGAATCCATCGCTATTTGATGTTTTAACGAGTCTAGCAAAGGTAAAAGTCGGTCTTGTCTAGATGGACAAGTTTGTCGCAATTTGATGTTTTAACGAGTTTAACGACAAAGATAACTCAGTCCTTTTCATGTTTAGAGTGTTTGAAAAGGGACAAAAAGAAACTCCACAAGTTCTTTTTCGTAAATTAATCTCTCCAGCCCAAAAAAGCGTAAAATAATACAAGAGAGATATCGTTTCCAATAAGTTAACGAGCTGGAAAAGACAAATGCTCGACAATATTTTCATGTTTAGGGAGTCTGAAAAGAGCTTAAAGAGGACTCCAACTTGAGGAGTGAATGGTGTCTAGGATAGCAACTGGTTCCGATGATGTTGGAACTTCTCAAAACATGTTTATTTATGTGAAGAGGCTGGCTAATAAGACCACTCATTGCAACTGTTCCTCAAAAAGGGTAAAATAACCAAGTGAAAGCGTATGATCAACTGAAAGGATGGTGGCGATGGGATGAAAAGAACAAGGGCTCATCTGATGAAAAAAGGCTGATAGAATGGCAATCACGAGGGTTAAAAATGGAAATGGGTTCATTTTTACCACAGCTTGAACCATAGGGAACTATGCTTGGATTCTGTTTCATGTTTACACAAGCTTGAAACGAAAAACTATGCTTGGATTCAGGTTCATTTTTACACAAGCTTGAGCCATAAGGAACTATGCTTGGATTTAGTTTCATGTTTACACAAGCTTGAAATGAAAAGCTATGCTTGAGATTGGTTTACATGCCCCCAACATGAAGAAAGGGAGAGTCTCTTGTAACCATATGGAAGTCGCTGCGGTGAAGTAGGACGGTTATCCAACACCTTTTTGGCTTCGTCTAGATAAGGACAAAGGTGAATGGGGTGATTCCCTTCACTTAACCTACAGGGAAACTTAACTTTACCACTAGGTGTATGCCCCCCAAGCTTCATTACATTCACCTAAGTAGACTACTTGTGGCTATCAGGTGGATGGAATGAAGGTTCTTTTACGAGATCAATTTGTTTTGGAGAATTCAGCATCTACGGATAAATACTAATTCCCTAGATAAGTAGTTGTATCTAGAACAACAGTTTGAAGTGTTTTAGACTTTTCCTATAAGCAATAGATAAGATGAGAAGATAGAAGACCTACTTGTAGTTCCGCTTTCCTCTCGTCTCCCTCGTATCGATCCCGTCTCTCCTTCTTGTACTTAATCCACTTGAGAAGTACCCTGTAAACACAACAGGAGACAAATAACTGATCAAAGCATACGATCTATTGAATATAAGTGAAAGGAATCAGATACAATTCACACACATAAGCATTATGAAACAATACAAACATATGGGAAAAAGGTTCAAACACTTTATTAGATAGAAGAAGGAATTATAACCATTGGTGTCTGATTCAAAGCCATTCCTCCAGCTTGGATCCCATCCACATCACATCAAAAGCATGACAAACTTGTAGCATTACAATACTTGTTTCAAAGGCAAATCTCATAACAACATTATCTCCTTACAATTCAACATTAATCCAACCCCTGATCACTTAGATGAGTGCGTCAATTTTATAGGAAGATGAAGGAGGTTTTGTCATTAATGGTGGCATTGAATGGCCTTCCATACTTAGAATTAGTTCCATGGAGGAAGGGATGAGAGGATAGGAAGCACCTTAACTCATTCCTCATCGATTTTTGAGCTCATAGGAGTTGATAAATGAGGGAACCTTCTAGATGACTCCAAAAGATAAGAATATTCTGCAAACCCTATGTGAATTTTGCTCATTCTCGCCCAGCGCAGGTGAAAGGAAGCTAAGTGCTCTGCAGAGCACCCTGGCAGTGGACTCAACTGCTCTGTAGCACGCCCTCATAAGGGCTTACCTGCGCTGGTCCCTCTAGAGGCTATTTCTCGATGTCTTCAAGTCATGAAACTGTCTGGGAAGGAGGCATTCAAAGGGGTGACTTGTTTAGGGCATGAAACAACTGAATTTAGGGTTTGATGAGCCCTAAAACACTGATCTAGATGTTGGGCTTTGATGTGCCCAAATGGATCTGTAACAGCTGTGGAAGACTAAAACCGAGTTTTTGGGCATCTTTATCTCACAAGTGCGAAGTTACTTGACTGAAGTTGGGGCTAAAATTTCTGAATCAACTATAGGTCCGAAATTTTGAAGCTAGGGGCCAAAATTCTAGATTGAAGCTGCAACTGAGAAGCTGTCACTTGGAGACTTTGGCAGGGATCATTTACTGGAAGGAAGGGCTGACTTGGTGATTGGAGGAGGTATTTGTCTAGGTCTAAAAGGTCTTCGATTGTCTCATTTTGATTTGAATATACTAGTGGAACAGTTGGAATAGGTTTTCCCCTTGGAGGGGTTTTTCCCTGGCTGAGTGCCTACATCTTGTGTCTCTTGTTCTTGTGGTCTTCATATACATTTAATTTGGTAATTGCTTGATGAAAGTTAAATAAACATTGAAGTAAAAGAAGCCAACATATATCACAAGTAATTATCAAGGAGGTGGAATCAAACCCTAATTCCTATAAGCATTGATTTCTCAACAGAACTAAGGAATTGCATGGGAACCACAAGCTTCTCTAGGGTGACGAAAACCTTATCATTGGCCACACCTTCTTAGTGTATAATTATTATTAGATTATCATTATAGTATCTAGATGCCTCATGATGATCGTCTCATGAGATACATTTAGTTTTGTTTTAATGTGCTTTTATGTTATCTTGTCAGAACTTATGACTAAGGACAAATATCATATTTCAGTATCTACTATCAATGATTAATGTGCCACTTGACATCTTATACATTTTATATTTTAGTTTTATTTTATATTTGTGCGACAATGTGTTTGTTTGATGTTGATGTTGCTTTAAAATAATAAAAATTTGAAAAAAATGATTACTTTTGTATTTATTTTTTAAGTTTCCTGATAATTCTCGATATTTTCCCTGATATTGCCGCTAATTTAAATTTTGGACCCCTGATGATAAATTGTCGATAACAGTAAATGTAACATTGCATAAAACACCTTAAATGTTATGTACCGAGGGTTAGGATTTACATCTATTAGATTGAAAGGGAAAATTATCATTTTTATGCATTTTTCAGCCATAATTCTATGGCTGACGTGTAGGTATTTCTAGATGTTTTGTGCATTTCAGCCATTGAAAAGTTTTCTTTATCCTTTCTCTTGTTTACTTATTTAATAGCCTTGATCTTTTATTGTTTGTCATCATTTATAGGCTATTTTTTATTGTTGTTGTCATAGATTTTGCATGTTGTAAAGTGTTTTTATCTCAAACCCTAATTTATAACAACATTTGTTAAATTAATGGTAGCATGTGTTTGGAACCTATTTTAGCATGTTCTGTACTTATCTCAGCCCTTTAGAATTAGCCATAGGTTCTTTGGACTTGCTACCTTATTCTCACCTAGAGCCCTACCTTATTGAAGATTATTATGGGGTGTCTAATTAATAGGTTCTGAGGAGGGTGTTTAACTTGGGATTCCTTGGGTTACACAATCTCTGTGCCCTGTTGGGGAAGCCTCCCTTGTGGGGACAACATCCAAGCACAAAACAATAGGGGAACAACCATTAAGCTGACAATGGTTACTGATCTCATTGTTGCCCTAGACATAGAGTGCTTAGTGAGGTTTTGCACTAGGCTGCTAGAGTTTGCAGTAACAAGGCCAAAGGGTGTAACACTCAAACTGTCACAAAGATAGCTATCAAGAGTCACCTTAGGAGAAACACTTTCATACAAACTCTAATGCAAGTTTTAATGGATATAAGATAAATAAATGTTGGAGGGATAATGCAAGCCACAGATAGCTGCTTTCTTTAAAGTTTTAAACCATCAGACCAGGGCCTTTCCATTAGGCACCTTTATCCCACATTAAAGATACATAAAGATAATTGATGGAAGATGGAGAAAAAGTTAAAAGAAGGATGTCTCAAGTACCAATGAGAATGCACTTGGGAACACACAAGAATATTAGAAATGCCAATGAGGGGGGAAGTGTTGAAGAAAGTGTAACTAGGTTCAGTCTTCACAAATGTAAATTTGATCTTTGTACTTGTAAAAGAAAAGAGTTATTATTTTTGCAATTATCAAGAATGGGTTTCTTGCCCATTTGATAGGTCAAGCACATGTTTAAGTGCTTCTAGGAAAGTCAAAGAGTAAATGTAATTGTTGAAGACTCATGTGGGCATGTTACACTATGTAATCATGTGTATTAGAGTCAAAGAAATATGTTTAGGGTGATCCTCCAAAGCAAAGACAAGTCTCCTCTTCAAGTCGGCTCAAAGAATGAATTTTTGGTGCACTTAAAGTCAAGTCTGCCTCACTAGCTCAAGTTGGCTCAAAAGGACGGACAAACTCCTATATAAAGGGCAGTTCCACCTCACTATTAGACCATCAAGTGATCTCTGAAATTAGCGAAGAAGAGAGTCAATAGAGAGGTGCGAAAAAGGAGAAGAAAGGTGCTTCTAGGGCAGCGAAGAAGGAAAAGGAGAAACCGAGTTTGGGAGGACTGTTTTAGGGCCTAATTCTGTCACACATGCGAAGAAACTAGGGCAGTTCTGCAGTCACATCAGAACCACAAGGGCAGCAACTTAATAGAGTTTGATTGGGCTAAGAAGAGACCTAAAATAGGCCTCCAAATCAAGCGAATGAGGTCTCACATCTAGCGAAGGAAAGGAGCAGAAAAAAGGGTCTATCTCAAGCCCTAGATCAGCCACACGTCCGAAGAAATCAAGTTTGCAGTAGGGTTAAGAGGATCAACCTCTAACTCATAAATACATCGGAAGAAGAGCCTCAATTCTCTAGTCTAAATATCAAAGAGAAGGAAGATTGCCAAGTGAGGTAGAGAAGGAAAGGAAGAAGAGGTCTCTAAGGAGACCTAGGGTTTTTGCAGTTGCCGGAGAAAGAGCCATCAACTACCGAAAGAAGTGCGAAGGAAGAGATCAAGGTGCAAAGTATAAGTAGGCATTGATTGAAGAACAAAATGAAGAGAGACTGTGTCTTGTGCTTGGAGGATCTACTAGTCACTAGTCAAGGGTATAGGGTTTTGCATTTGTCAATTGAAGCTTCAATAAGACAAATTTGCATAAGGGTTTTCATCTCTAGTAGAGAGAAGTTTTGCCCTGGCTAAGAGCCAACATCTTGTGTTCTTGTCTCTTTTGTTTTCGGTAACTGTTTGACGAAGAAAGAAATCACAAACTAATAATAATAAGAGAAGATTGTGTTAATAAGAAAAATTAAAAGTGCTTCACAAATAGTTATCATCATCAGAAGAATCTCATTATAACCTAGATGCCCTAGATTCTTCAATTGGAAGTCCTTAGCATTTCTACTAAGAAAGGAAACATATTGGGGATCTTCAGATGAGTCCAATAGTATGCAAGAAAACAACCACTTGGTTATTGCTATTAGTCATTTGGCTTGAAATCTCCTTATGCTTTCTGCAACTATATGCTCGACGTTTCAACATCCTTTTGGACCACAATGCACTCGAGGTCTTAATTGTTTCAAGAAGGAATGTCTAAGTGTCCCTGCACATGCATGAGAGAATTAATTCATTCTTGCAATAAATTAAATGAACATTATCATTTTTTTTTAAATGTAAAAATATTAACCATTGCCTTTGGAAACTCCAGGGATTGGTGTTTGGGTTTGTATATCAACAATCATAGGCATTATATCTAAAATAAAACATGCTAATATTCTATTTCTTTTTTTTAAAATATCCCCCATATAACATGCCATATTTTTTTGTAAAAGCTTAAACATGGTTATATACACATCATTATGGCCTGGTCAACCTTGGTTAAACAGGGAATTTCTCTTAGTATTATTGATGCCGAGAATGTGGGTTACTACAACATTGTTCTATTGGATGAAGTGCAATCTAGTGGTCCTATGCTTTGTCCCTATAAACATAGAAAGCATTAGAACTTTTCTTAGACCCATTCTCATGTTGATTTTTTTGCAGCATCAGGCAGACATTCTCCCACGAGGTCATGTTGATTTGACTAGTGAGGAATGACACATTCACTCATGGGGCCATGCTGATTGGGCTAGGGGTGAATGGTCTAGGGGGTGACATTCTCCAATGGGGTCATACTGATTTGACTAGGGGAAATTGGTACATTCACCCATGGGGCACGCTGATTTGGCTAGGGGAGAATGGCCCACGATGCTCACATTGTGCTCCAAGATGGAGTGATCTACTTTTTACAGAGCAGGTTTAAATCTTTATTGATTGGGATTTTTCACACAACAATGGGGTAAACAGTTATAGACTTATAGTCCAGTGGAGTTGTGATGTAGGCTCCATTAGGGAAGGGGTTTCTTGTGATGAGAAGCCACCTTGATGGGTCTCCACTCAACATTAGAGCTCTATTTAAATAGACAACATGTGAGAGGCAAATTATTAACATAGCAAGATCATTGAATCTTTTCTAGTGGAGGAGAAATATGTTCTTCATCTTTCTATCTCTCGCTTGGAGGCCGCACATGTGACAGAAGGATGAGTTTGACTGGTTGAGTTGACCGAGTTTTTGACCAACTTTGATAGCTTCACGTGTGAGGGATTTGACTACTGTTTTGACAAAGCTTTGACCAATTTTGACTGCAACTATTTGACTGAAGTTGACTGTAGACTGTATGGATCTGCACATGCAAATTGACCGCAAACTGCAGGGTTTGATCCTAGTTGACTGCAGGGACAAATTTTGACCACATAGGAAGTTTGACGATGTTGACTTGCATTGACTTCTGAGTTTTGACTAGTTTGACTAGCATTGATTTGCTACTGTTTGACCAAGTTTGACTAGTTTTTTTACTTGTATATTGGCACATATTTCTAGACAAATTGCTGATTTGTAAACCTTGCTAAAAATAAGTTTCTCCTCAAGAAAAGATTGTTGGGTTATCTCCCAAGGTTGGGTTTCCTACGTGAAAATTTTTGTGTCTATTGTGCATGAATGTCTTTCTATGATCTTTACTGTGTCCCCTGCATTTATTGTTGAGATTCTCCAAGTATAATTATTCAATGATAGAATTTCGACATGGTATCAAGGCTTTGTTGAAAGATTAGCCACTAACCAACCTCGTATTTCAGTATTCAAGCAGCTTGATTGGACTTCATATCTGTTGAAAAGATGGTGCCCAGTCTCAGAGTAGAAGATAGGTTGGATGGTGCTACAAATTCCAGATCTTGGAAGACTAGGATACTCCTTGTCTTGGATGAAAATGATATGCAGAATTACGTGAAGGAAAATGTCTTAGAACCACAATATGCTGAGGAGAAAGCCAGGCATAAGAAGAATGAAACAAAGACTAAGAGGATCTTGATAGGTTCCATAAAGGACCATTTGATTCTACATGTCACATTGAAGCTTGTGAAAGACATGTATGATGCCTTGGTGGGATTGTTCGAGAGCAAGAACATTAGCAGGAAGTTGGCCTTGAGGCATCAACTCTGTAGTATCATGATTTCTAGATCAGATTCAGTTGCCACTTGTCTCATGAGAGTCTCCTAGTTGAGAGATCAACTTAGAACCATTGGAGATACCATTGATGATGAAGAGTTTGTTACATTGACTCATAATGGATTTCCTTATTCATGGGATCCATTTGTACAGGATATTTGTGCACAAGCTGAGCTGCCCAAGTGTTTGAGCACTAGTGTTGACTTTCTTCTGTTTGACCAAGTTTGACTAGTATTTTGACTTGTATATTGGCATGGTTTTCTAGACAAATTGCTGATTCGTAAACTTTGCTGAAAGGCAATTTCTCCTCAAGAAGAGGTTGGGTTTCCCAAGTGAGAATTTGTATCTATTGTGCATGGCTGTCTTTCTATGGTTTTACTGTTTCTGCTGCATTTACTTTTGAGATTTTTCTCGTATAATTATTCAATGGTAGTAGTGGCATAAGAAATATTGGTTGTAAATCTTTAGGAAGTAATTATCAGGCTGAAAATTGTATTCTACTGCACTTTCCATAGAATTTCAACATGTCATGTAAAACATTCTCTGAAAATTTAGCAAGGAATGATGGGAAACAATGTCTATATGTTAAATTTGAAAACATTCAATAAACTGTGTTAATGATCACCTCCCAGTTTCATGTTTCAAAGTCAAATTGTTGCTGATGTACAATACCAGTTCCTTCATATTTTTTGGTTTTTATCTCTATAAAAAAAGCTTTAAAGTTTACTGCATACTTCACTTTCTCTACAAAGGGTTGATTGCTTCTGCTACTTTTGTTTGTCCTTCTTGCCTGCAGAGATACAATCCAATAGTAACCTGCATTGCAAATTTGCAACCTGTTGTACAACAACTGCTTGTTTTTGGGATGGTGACTAAATCTTTGGTCGCTTCAGTTATGTCAACTTTGTCATGTAAACTTTAGCAGGGATAGTTACAATGCAATAAAGGCAAGCCATGTTATTGAGAGACTGGTGCTTTAGAGATGACTAGTATTCTGCATCCTAAAATATGGGTGTGCCATCAGAGGTACTTTCTTTAATGAGAGACATAGGGAATGAACCATTTGCAAATGTGTAATTCGATCCAAAATATATGAAACATAAACCACTTACCAGTATAAGTACTCAAAGGCTTAAATCATGTTGTCAGGCTTTGACTGCTGAATTCATGGTTTTCAATGCACATGGTTGTACTACAAAATCAAGAAAGGAAGGAAATGCAATTTCCAGCATATCCTTTTTTCTGTTAAACTCAATGATTTCAAAAAAATCAAATAAGAGGAAACTACTATTTCCAATGCTGGAGCTTTTTGTTTTTAACTGCAATCTATTATCTTCAAACATTTAAGGTTGTGGTATCACTCAAGAGTTGGCAACATAACCACGTTGTTTATTGCTTTGGCTATGGTGAATTTTCAAGGCAGCTTGAAAAGTATAGCCGTGTAAAATCTCATTTGTCTGTTCAATGCCTATCATTCCTTCCATTTTAATAGGGAGGATTAAGGGAAGAAATGTAGGCAGAAAAACATACTACAGAACGTATCAATTGAGACAAAATTGGAAGGAAACCAAACCTTTATAAACACACTATGAAAGGAATGATAGGCATTGAACGGACAAATGAGATTTTACACAGCTGTATTGAATTTAAGCTGGAAAAGCACATGACTCAAACATAACACTGTGCTTAATAGACATCCACATTCTTACTGTAGCTTGGGAGATCAACGCTGACCATTTACTTGACTGTTAATGACTTCTTGAATTGAAGAGAGGAGATTTTGCTAACATTTTACAATACCTTTTGCTCTCTTTTGATTTGCATTTTCTCTTCTCTGATGTTTTATGGCTTTTGCTGCTGCAGATTCAGGGAAGTTGTATATGTGGGGTAAAGGTAGAGATCATCAGTTAGGTGTTCCTGGTCTGCCAGATGCACAACTGCTACCAGCCTTGGTTAACTTCCTGGTCGAGAACGAGGAGCTAGGCCCTGCTCATGTTCTTGCTGTTGCGGCAGGAGCTTCACATGCAATGTGCCTTCTCTCAAGGTCTCCAACGTGATGCTTTTGACTTATGGATAAATGTTTTACATGTTGAGATTGCATAAATTGGAGAGTCATATTGTCAGATGGTGTGACTATCTGCATAGAAAGCATTTGAATATATGAATATTCTTTGTCCTTCACAAATAATTTATTAAATTACTTGTAATATGATGGATTCAATTCACACCGGTTCCAGATTGATCCTGATAAAATCTGATTTACAGATGGGTTTACATTGGGTACCTTGTGCAAAATTTGGAAAAGTGCAGGGGGCTTCCCTAAGGTTTCATTGAAAGAATAATAAAAATATGTACCCAGATTGGAAATTCAATTTCACCAACCAGACAGTGTTGGTTTTAGATGAAAGAATACTCTTAATGAATTTTACATGGCCTTCAACTGTAGCTTGAAACCTTTATAATAAGAAAGTGTGTTCTAGATCTGAACCTGGATTTTTTGAGCTTATTAGAAACTGCGTCTTAAATTCTTATATGTCATTCGTGTTACAATACATTTCTCAGTTGATTGGATTGGTTTTTGTTTAATATGTGGCAGCATCATATTTGTTTGATAGAAAGTCTACTAGTTTATAGGTCATTGTTGCACTTTCAGAAAGTGCAGGTAATAGTCTGGTCAATAATATTGAATCAGCTGGAACAACACTCACTGGGGTCAGCGGTTGCCAACCTTGAGCCACTATCCATTAGTGTTGGGGAATGATGATCAATCGGGAGTTTGTTGTTTATCCTAGATGGGTTCAATGTGTCTTAGAAATGGTAGGTGATAGATGTTCAAACTTGATATTAAAACATCCCATGATCTAAAATGTGTGCAATTAATATGAGAGGGAAAAGAAAAGAGGAATCAATTGTGTCTTATATGAATGAAGCCAGCCATAAGGAAAGTGGAGTTGTGTAAAGGAATATATTGTGTTTAGAAGTGAATAAGATAAGTAAAGTACACTTGACAAAAAGGAATTGATCTAGACTTATGTAGGACTGCAACAAAATACATATATAAACATGAACATAGAGATGCAGTAGAAATAAGTCTTCATTTCATTAATATCAAAGCACTGAGAGATGCTTACATACAAAATGGAAATAGCTAGTTCGAATGATTGTAGCTTATCTCTCAGAAGAAATGTGGCAGCTACATGCCTCTGAACTATGTTACAATGAGGCTCCAAAACCTATTTATTATTGAGAAACAATGGAAAACTTTAAACATCCAAAAAACCTAACCCTAGGAGTTGAAGCGCCAATTTTGTGGGCCCTGTTGGGTAAATTATAAGTTGCACGAAACGGGTGAATGAGTAGGAGTTTCCGAAACAAGCACGAGTACAAAACGTGACCCCCCCAAAATTTGGAAAAGGGGAAACACAATATATATATATATATATATATATATTTAGAATTTTGGACATTTAAGAAACGTTATGTGCAATCATAAAGCATACATGATACATTATAATTTATTACATTTAAAGTTTAAACATTATGAATAAATTTACATCACATAATGAGAATAGCAATATCCAAATCTCAAAATCAACCTTTATTATATATGATGCTGCAAGTACAATAAACACTGAGGCTGCAAGAACTATAAAGACAAAAGACCACTGCTCTCTTCCTCTTTTCTCCTTTGCTAAAATCGTTTGTCTCCAAGAGAAACGACTTGCTCAATTGTGTGATGAGGGAATGAGGCGAGAGTCTTTTTATAACTTGAGAGAGGCATCTAGAAGCATCCACAAGATATTTTATTCTCCCAATAAAAAATTAGATTTGGAAAAGCAAATATAAATAAAAGAAAATTCCCAATATGAAGTGGAAACTCCGCTGTACGGCCTAGAACTCGTTTCCGGCCGTACTGGCCACGTTTCCCCAGGCCGGAAACTCGTTTCGAGGATGTACGATATGCGTTTCCGTTTTGTTTCCTGGCTGACACGGACCTGGGGGCAATGTTCCCTGCAGGTAAATTGGTACATCAATTTTCCGGGGTCATAACTTTGGCATACGATCTCTGTTTGACGCGTACGATACCTCATTAGAAAGATTTATCCGAGCACTACAACTTTCGACTGCAAACATTTGTTGAAGACCCAAATTTCCTTGTTTCCAAAAAAACGTCGTTTAGGGCCTCAAAACGACTTTGGATGTTCATGACCCAAAAGAATGCCAAAAATAACAAACTGTGCTACAATTAAGGAAACTGAAAGAAACAATGGCGGGGGTCCAAGTGCAATAGGTGGGTGGCCGCCAATATCCACCTAGATTGGTGCTGCCCCCTTAGGAAGCAATGGTCCCCATTGCGTTGAGTGCCTCCATGAGATGGGGAAACTTCTGCTGAATTGGTCCCTAGTGAGCCACTTGCCTTGGTGTAGGAGTTGGCTAGCTTTGACAACTCGATAGAGTTGAATCCTTTGTTGGCGAGCGTTTTTTATTTGTGTGTCCATGATCCTATCAGTTGCGGCCTGTTCGATACAGCTTGGGTTGAGCTCCATTAGTGTCAACTGCTCAACAACGTCTGGTGTGTCCAATAATGGGGGAAAGTATGGCCGCAATCAATCCACATTGAATATTGGGTGTATGTTAGGGAACGATGAAATGCTGAGCTCAAAGGCATTGTCTTCTTCAACCTTAGTGTTGGTGTAAGGCCCATATCGAGGCGGATGAAGCTTGCGGTGGGCCCCAATGTGGTGCTCCTTCTGCAAATGCAACCAAATTTTGTCACCCACTTGAAACTTGTGTGGCACCTGATGTTGATCATGACATTGTTTGTACTTAGCATTTGCTCTGTCCAATATGTCATGGACTTGCTGGCAGATGTGTTGAATGCATTCATTGAAGTTGGCAGCTCTGTTAGCTTCATACTGAACATGAACCAAATCTGTCCGAGTAGCTGCAAGTGGTATGGAAACATCAATGAGACATAGTGGCTAGAATCTTAATGCCACCTGAAAGGGGTTGTGGCCAGTTGAGCTATGGAGAGCTCTATTGTCGTTGTGCTGGACATAGGGGAGGCTTTTATCCCATGTGCGTGGATGCTTCGAGTTGTACATGTGTAGGATATGCACGGTCATCTTGTTATCGATCTCTGTTTGACCATTAGTTTGGGGGTGGTAGACCATGGACTTAGTGAGCTTGGTATCCAACAATGACCATATGCTTGACCAGAATGTACTTAAGAATGTGTTGTCCCAATATGAGATAATGGACTGTGGGATCCCAAAGTGTACCCACACTCGTTCAAAGAATATTTTGGTAGTGGCTTCAGTTGTGATACTCTTGGATTTAAGAGATCTGTGGTTTGTATCTTTTGAATTATTGACCGAAGAATCCACAGTATGAACATTTTTATACCAACGTTTCAAATCCCAAATGGGATCCATCATCAGGGTTTGAGAATGATGATAAAAGAAGAGCATATTAGACAGAATAAATACTCATCAGGATAAATTTTAAGGAACAACATACTGTCGGCTAGAATCTTAATTTAATTTAATTTAATTTATTTTTAATTTATTTTTATTTTTAATAAATTACTTTTATTTTATTAAAATTTTTGAAGAGTTAATATCTAGGTTTATAACCTATAGATTAAAAAGGAATTAGAACTAATACTAAAATTAGATAATAGATTGAACTAAAATATATTAATTTCCATATAAATTAATTTAATATATTAAACTAATTCATATTATTAATTATAAATAATAAATATTTATAATTAATTAATATATTAATTAATAGTTATATAGAAATTATTATATTATAGCAATAAAATGTTAATTATTAAGTTAAAAGAGCAATTTCTATAAAATAAAGGGATAATAAATTAATTCTTATAGAAATACTCGGGTAATATATCAATTTCTATATATAAATTAAATTAATATATTTGAACCAAATCATATTAACAATTATAAATAATTAATATAATAATTAATTAATATAATAATTAATATATTAATTAATGGCTATATATAGAAATTAATATATTAAAGTATTTTAATGTTAATAATTCTATTTATGATATAAATAAAAAGATACTGACCAATAATAATAGAATAAGAGAGGGATAACTTACCTGCTGAATGCTTACCTGGGGATGGGTTGACACTTTTTGATTTCCCTGATCAAGGGAAGCCAGCTCCCGCTAATCTCCATACCATTGTCTCTGTTCAGATTACAAGGATGCTTAATAATTTCAAGTGCTTCTCTGATCTTTCGTCTCTGATGCTGCTCTTCCCTTGCGATAATTGATGCGTTTTCCAGGCAGATGTGGTGCTTAGTCTTTGAGGAGTGTTCTGCCAAGGCTGAGGTCCGAGATCTTCCATTTTTGATGTCAGCGCCATGTTCCTTGAGCCTTGTCTGGAGGGAGCGACCTGTTTCACCTATGTAGCTTTTTCCACAAGAATAGTCTATTTTATAGACTCCTTTAAGTTGATGCTTGTCAATATCATCTTTTACAGACTTCAAACTTTGCCTGATAGTACTCGGAGCTGAGAAATGAGTTATAATGCTTTTCTTTCTTAGGATTTTAGCGATTTTGTCTGTAACCCCATGGATATAAGGTAGAAAAACCTTACCACATTGAGGTTGGTTTTGATCCTTAGGTTTGAGAGATAACAACTTTCTTTCAGCTTTTTCTATGGCTTTTTTAATCTCATGATCTTTGTAGCCTATATTCTTAAAAGTTAAAACTAAATGTCTCTTTTCTTCGTTCAGATGCTCTGAGTCCAAAATTCGAAGGGCTCTAATGGCAAGAGTGTTTAGAACACCAAAATTTTGGGCTGGGTGATGGTGGTAATCCGCATGGAGGTAACTTTCTGTGTGGGTTGACTTCCTGAAAACCTTATGGCCCAAAGAGCCATCCTCTTTTCTGATGATTAGAATGTCCAAAAATGGGATGTTCATGTTTTCTTCAAGCTCCATTGTGAATTTTATTTCTGGAGAGATAGAATTTAGGTGAATGAAAAACTTGTCAAGTTTCGCTTTACCATGTGTCCATTTTATATTGGTATCATCAACAAAACGCTTCCACCAGGCTGACTTTAAAAGATATGATTCCAGGGCCTTCTTCTCCAAGTATTCCATGTATAAGTTGGCCACGATTGGCGAGAGGGGTGATCCCATTGCCACACCAGATGTCTGCTCATAAAATATTCCTTGGAAGGTGAACACAGTTGACCTTAGGCAGACTTCAGCTAGCTTTGCAGTCCCTGGATCAGTAACATCTTTTATAACCTGAATGGCTTCATCAAGAGGAATCTTCGTGAATAAGGAAACCACGTCAAAGCTTACAAGGATGTCATCACGTTCCATTCTTTCATTTTTAATAAGATTCACAAAGTCCTGGGAGTCTTTGATGAAGGAATCAGTATTTCCGACAAAGGGTTTAAGAATTTTAGCAACGTATTTAGCGAGCTCATAGGTTGGGGAGCCAATAGTATTAACTATCGGTCTAAGGGGGACCTCTTCCTTATGGATCTTGGGTAATCCATAGATTCTAGGGATGGTTTCGCAAGAGGGGATTAATTTCTTCTTTAATTTTTCGTCAAGGTTGGAATCTAAGATGATCTTTTTTACATCCTTCATGATTTTGGGCATGGGATTACTGCTCAGCTTCTTATAACTGCCACAATTTAGGTGATCATTCATTTTTCATACATAGTCTTCTTTATCCAAGATGACTGCTGCTCCTCCTTTATCTGCTTTAAGAACCACCACCTTGTCATTATTCCGCAAGGACTTGAAGGCTTTTTGTTCTTCCTTACTCAAGTTGCTTTTGGGGGTTTTGGCTTTTCTCATGATGAGAGAAAACTCTTGCCTCAATGTTTCTTTATCTTCCAAAGGGAGGTCACTAAGCACATCTTCTATGCTACAAATCATCTTTTCAATGGGGAGGCTTTTAGGAGCCACTGCAAACCCCATACCTTTGCTGAGAACATTAATGGCAAAAGGGTCTAATTCCTGGGAAGATAGGTTGACCACTTTTCTTTTTGATCTTGACTCACAGGTGTTTTCTGAAAACCTCATGTCTAAGTCTTGATTGCTAATGTCTCTCGTGCCATCTTTGGAGTTCCCTGAATACTGATTGCTTCTGTTATCTGGGGTCTTATTTTTGCACTCATTGTCTAACCCAACCTCTTGGTCACCCTTGCTAGGCGCATTACTTTCGACCCTTTCATGTTGGATTCCAATGTTTAATCCATGAATTTGCGCACCACCATAGAAACCGTTGACTAGGTCATGAGCAATTTCCCTGGAAACCTGCATCCTCTCTAGAGTACCTGTTAGTGTCAGTCTTTACAGCCTTCCTCCAGTGATCAAATGTGCTCTTACATAGTGATTTTGAAGTGTCAAGGTCAAATTTTGTCATTTCAGTGAGTTTTCAAACAAAATTTGGTCACTAGGCATTAGGTCTAGGGTTTGCTTTCACTCCTTCTAAAGTTGTCCAAATTGTGGTCTATGTCATCATTTAGCTGAGTCTATCATCATTCGTAGGGTTTTCATTATCATGTCAGTGTCTAATGAGTCATTTTACGTCTTGTTCATGCTTCAGTTGCGCCCAGGCAAGGTCATTTCCCTCTCCTAGGGTTTTGAAGCCATTTTCTCTCGGATGGTCAAATCATCGGCAAAATTGTTTTCCTGATGTTCATACACCTTCCCCTATCCTTCATGTAGCTTATCAAACACTTCCCATCCCTTAGATCCGCCAAATTCCTCATTTTTGCACAAACCCTAGTTTCTAGCTACAACCTGGCAATTTTCTAGGTCGAGCCTGTGTTTTGCCATTTTCGACCCCTTCCCCTCACTCAATCTCTGCAATTCCACTTTCCCCTACTTCCTAACATCCCTCCCACTCCCAAAAATTTCCCCAAGAATTTAGAAGCCCCCTATCCCCTTCATTTCGCTTCATTTCGACCAAATTCCTTGTTTCACACATCAGGGCAAGTTTCACTCAAAAGCTGTTTCAGAGCAGTCAGAGATGAATTTTGGAAAAATGAGAGAGATTTCTGTCCACAACATGCCAAAGAAGAAACACCTCCTTCACTTTTTCCACAGGTGTCATGGTTTGAGAGAAATGTCAAGAATACCGTTGCCTCAGGAGAATCAAAGGCACCTCTGAAGTGACCCTGGGAAAATCAAGTTTTCTCCTAGCTTGGTTCGCCAAATGACTTTATTGATGGGTAAAATGATATCTAGACACAAATATCGTTCCAATTAGCTATCATGAGCTCAATTTCGGGTTGAGGAAGGCATTCAAAAGTTGACTGCAACAACACTCTTCCTTGAGGCAGCCTCATTAGGCACTTTTTGACCACTCTTGGCAGATTTGATTTTTGACAGGTCAAATAAACTCCAAATTGAAAAATTACGGTTGGGTTGGAAATTAGACTCAAATACCTTTCCAACGAGCTATTCTGCACCTAATTCTGACACAAGGAAGGCCTCCAAAAGCCTCCTGCAAGTGCACGGATTTCTGGGCAGTGCGCGGCTCTGAGAGGGCAATTT
>APFE031170261.1:127392-161470 GCA_000404065.3 Pinus taeda
GGGCAAGTTTCACTCAAATGATGTTTCAGAGCAGTTAAAGATGAATTTTGGAAAATTGAGAGATTTTTTTGTCCATAACATGCAAAAGAAGAAAAACCTCTTTCACTTTTTGCACAGGTGTCATGGTTTGAGAGAAATGTCAAAAATATCGGCGAGAACGAAGGTGCTCCAAGGACGATTGGCCAAAACACAAAACGAAAGAAAACGCCCGATCCACTCCAAATTTTGGCCAAAGCCTCTTTGGCTGAGCATGGTACTTGATTAGGGACTCCCAGCCCAAATTTCAAGAAATTTGGAGAAAATTTTGTCATTTGTGAATTTTTTGTGCCAATTACAGGTTTTTCCCGTGTCGCGTCCGCGTCGCGCGCGCGGACATTTTAAAGGACTGCTCGGAATTTTGCAAACTTGGCATTTTCATGCCAAGAGAAAAATTAACAGTACTCGGGAGAAGTTTAATTTTGAGATTTGAGCCTCCAAAAGCTCAAAATACATCAAAAAAATGACTTTCTGCCCACTTTTTGAGTTGCAGAAAGTGACCTTGGGAGAAATGGTTTTTGAGGGGGTAAAACAACTCCAAATTCAGAAATTTCACTTGGGATGGAAAGTAGACAGGCCAAGCTTTCCAATGAGCTATCTTGCACTTGATTTGGACCAGTGGAACCCACTCAAAAGTTGCTGCAAATGTGCGCAGACATGAGAGCTAAATTTGCCAGAATTGACTTTTTGGTCAGAAAACACTGTTTTGACTATGGTTGATTATTTTTACTTGTAGATGATGGATAAATGTAATATTTTCATGGCACTTTGATAGATTTTACCTCTCTTTACTCTTCTAGAAGCTTCCTTGATGTAAAAAGTGAATAATTAATGCATGAATTAGTTAGCTAAGTAATAGAGGCAAGTTGTTGAGATGCCTATTATCTAGTGCTTAGTTTGGAATTAGTTCAAACTGCTCCTAGAAGGATGAGCTCGACCCCTAGAGGCAAGGGAAGAGGATAGCTTGCCTATATTATGTGTTTTCTTAGTCATTTTGAGAGGTTGGAAGTTTGGACTCTAGAGGGAGAAGTGCTATTGTATTATTGACTTGTATTTTTTGCAATTTGAGGAAAAAGGAAGGCCAGGGTTTTGCAGACTTCATTGTGGATTCTTGTGGATTATTATGTTGATGGTGTGCTTCCTTCTGTTATTGTAAGTGTGTTTATGTGTTCCATTCCTTAATCTCTTGCTGCTATTTAAACAAAAGAAGTGATAAAGTTTGAATTCATGCATGCCATGCTCAGCTTTCAATTTTGTTTAAATTTTATGTTTTCCACCGTCTAGAGAGGATTCAAATCCATTGTTTGCCCTCTTTAGCTTTTCTCCATTCTTCCTTGATCATTTTTTTCAACTAAAGGCATTAGCATAGATTCCTACCTTGCCCCAAGGAATCACCTGCAAAAACTGAGCTCAATCCCCGCACCCTGAATTGCACTCCCTCCAATTGCCACCAAAAAATCCAAAAACTCTAAACCAATCCCCCATATCAGTTTACTAGCCTAAAATCCTTGTTCCTAATTGGTCAACTCATCCTATTGACAAAATCCATCGAGTTTTGACCCGAGAGAGCCTTCTCATACCTCGTAGGGCTAGCTACGAGGTAAAATGGTTTGATGTAGCCTTGAGGGTTTGTCTATCTCAGCCTAGGTGAATTCCAAGCGCTAACAGTACCCATGCCAACTGCACTGTTATTGTTTCCGTCCTTCTACGCCCTGACCAATGTGTTGTCATTACCAGTGTCGTTGTTATTCATCAGATCTGGTTTAGGCAATACTGATTGCTTCTGTTATCTGGGGTCTTATTTTTGCACTCATTGTCTAACCCAACCTCCTGGTCACCCTTGCTAGACACATTACTTTCGACCCTTTCATGTTGGATTCCAATGTTTAATCCATGAATTTACGCACCACCATAGAAACCGTTGACTAGGTCATGAGTAATTTCCCTGGAAACTTGCATCCTCTCCAGAGTACCCATGCCAACTGCGCTGTTATTATTTCCGTCCTTCTACGCCCTGATCAGTGTGTTGTCATTACCAGTGCCATTGTTATTCATCAAATTTGGTTTAGGCAATACTGATTGCTTCTGTTATCTGGGGTCTTATTTTTGCACTCATTGTCTAACCCAACCTCCTGGTCACCCTTGCTAGGCGCATTACTTTCGACCCTTTCATGTTGGATTCCAATGTTTAATCCATGAATTTGCGCACCACCATAGAAACCGTTGACTAGGTCATGAGCAATTTCCCTGGAAACCTGCATCCTCTCCAGAGTACCCATGCCAACTGCACTGTTATTGTTTCCGTCCTTCTGCGCCCTGACCAGTGTGTTGTCATTACCAGTGCCGTTGTTATTCATCAGATCTGGTTTAGGCAATACTGATTGCTTCTGTTATCTGGGGTCTTATTTTTGCACTCATTGTCTAACCCAACCTCCTGATCACCCTTGCTAGGCGCATTACTTTCGACCCTTTCATGTTGGATTCCAATGTTTAATCCATGAATTTGCGCACCACCATAGAAACCGTTGACTAGGTCATGAGCAATTTCCCTGGAAACCTGCATCCTCTCTAGAGTACCCATGCCAACTGCGCTGTTATTGTTTCCGTCCTTCTGCGTCTTGACCAGTGTGTTGTCATTACCAGTGCCGTTGTTATTCATCAGATCTGGTTTAGGCAATACTGATTGCTTCTGTTATCTGGGGTCTTATTTTTGCACTCATTGTCTAACCCAACCTCCTGGTCACCCTTGCTAGGCACATTACTTTCGACCCTTTCATGTTGGATTCCAATGTTTAATCCATGAATTTGCGCACCACCATAGAAACCGTTGACTAGGTCATGAGCAATTTCCCTGGAAACCTGCATCCTCTCCAGAGTACCCATGCCAACTGCGTTGTTATTGTTTCCGTCCTTCTGCGCCCTAACCAGTGTGTTGTCATTACCAGTGCCGTTGTTATTCATCAGATCTGGTTTAGGCAATACTAATTGCTTTTGTTATCTGGGGTCTTATTTTTGCACTCATTGTCTAACCCAACCTCCTAGTCACCCTTGCTAGGCGCATTACTTTCGACCCTTTCATGTTGGATTCCAATGTTTAATCCATGAATTTGCGCACCACCATAGAAACCGTTGACTAGGTCATGAGCAATTTCCCTGTAAACCTGCATCCTCTCCAGAGTACCCATGCCAACTGCGTTGTTATTGTTTCCGTCCTTCTGCGCCCTGACCAGTGTGTTGTCATTACCAGTGCCGTTGTTATTCATCAGATCTAGTTTAGGCAATACTGATTGCTTCTGTTATCTGGGGTCTTATTTTTGCGCTCATTCTCTAACCCAACCTCCTGGTCACCCTTGCTAGGCACATTACTTTCGACCCTTTCATGTTGGATTCCAATGTTTAATCCATGAATTTGCGCACCACCATAGAAACCGTTGACTAGGTCATGAGCAATTTCCCTGGAAACCTGCGTCCTCTCCAGAGTACCCATGCCAACTGCGCTGTTATTGTTTCCGTCCTTCTGCGCCCTGACCAGTGTGTTGTCATTACCAGTGCCGTTGTTATTCATCAGATCTGGTTTAGGCAATACTGGTTGCTTCTGTGATCTGGGGTCTTATTTTTGCACTCATTGTCTAACCCAACCTCCTGGTCACCCTTGCTAGGCACATTACTTTCGACCCTTTCATGTTGGATTCCAATATTTAATCCATGAATTTACGCACCACCATAGAAACCGTTGACTAGGTCATGAGCAATTTCCCTGGAAACCTGCATCCTCTCCAGAGTACCCATGCCAACTGCGCTGTTATTGTTTCCGTCCTTCTACGCCCTGACCAGTGTGTTGTCATTACCAGTGCCGTTGTTATTCATCAGATCTGGTTTAGGCAATACTGATTGCTTCTGTTATCTGGGGTCTTATTTTTGCACTCATTGTCTAACCCAACCTCCTGGTCACCCTTGCTAGGCGCATTACTTTCGACCCTTTCATGTTGGATTCCAATGTTTAATCCATGAATTTGCGCACCACCATAGAAACCGTTGACTAGGTCATGAGCAATTTCCCTGGAAACCTGCATCCTCTCTAGAGTACCCATGCCAACTGCGATGTTCTTGTTTCCATCCTTCTGCGCCCTGACCAGTGTGTTGTCATTACCAGTGCCGTTGTTATTCATCAGATATGGTTTAGGCAATACTGATTGCTTCTGTTATATGGGGTCTTATTTTTGCACTTATTGTCTAACCCAACCTCCTGGTCACCCTTGCTAGGCGCATTACTTTCGACCCTTTCATGTTCGATTCCAATGTTTAATCCATGAATTTGCGCACCCTTGCTAGGCGCATTACTTTCGACCCTTTCAATCAGTTGGATTCCAATGTTTAATCCATGAATTTGTGATACTCTTCTTGTAGGTCGCTAGAATGGCTATCTTAGAGAATGCTAATTTTAGGTATGTTCTATGCATAGAGAAATTTATTTCAATTTTCACAGTAAGCTCAATATCTTTTCTAGATTAGCAATCACATCAGCATTAAAGTAAACTGTAGATAGAACATAAACATAAATCGCAAAAGACAAGCCAAGACAAGAGGACACAAGATGTGGCGCTAGCCAGGGAAAAACCCCAATGTGGGGAAACCCTTGATCAATTCTTCTTATATGTTCTGCAATAGTTCAACAGAGAGAGAGAGAGAGATAGTATGCTTACAACAGAAGTCAACACTTTGACTTAACTAGATAAGAGCATAGATAATCTCTAAGAAGATGATACATGAGATCAATTGAAGACATGCGGCTTCAAATGATTCTCCAAGGCGACTCCTTCACCTATCGTTGTGCTGCGTTTCATCATCATGTTGCAACTCATCGCACTGCACCATGTTGCACCCATTATCACTATGCTGCATCTCATCACGCTTCATTAATCATGTCTGTACCCATCACTGTATTGCATTCTGTGCCATTGTTGCACTATGTTGCCATACTGACCTATGTGTAGGCTGCACCTTGCTTGCTTGTTGTACCTTGCTTGCTTGTTGCCCCTAGAATGCTTGTTGTCCTTAGCATGCTTGCTGTTGCATGCTAGCTGTAACATTGCATGCTTGGTGTATTTGCTGCTAAATACCATGCAGTTGTCCCAATGTTAGTTAGTTGTCCCTTTCATGCTGCTCTCCTTCAGAGACAGATGCTTTGACAGTTCCCGATAGTTCCGACAGTTCCATCTATTCCTGATAGTTCTAGCAATTCCGGCTGTTCCAATTGTTTCGTCTGTTCCCGGTAGTTCCGGCAGTTCCGACAGTTCCTGGCAATTCCCGACAGTTCCAGCAATTCTCGATAGTTCCCGACAATCCGGATGTTCCCGACAGTTCTCGACAATTCCGACAGTTCTTGCAGTTCTCGGCAGTTCCCGATAGTTCTGGCAATTCCAACAGTTCCGGCTGTTCTCGATAGTTCCCGGAAGTTCTGATAGTTCCAGCAGTTCCAGTAGTTCCCGACAATTCCCGGTTGTTCTGGCTATTACTAATAGTTCTGGCAGTTCCGACATTTGCGCTTTAGATTAGGACAACGTTATCCCTTAGGATATCTCCTCCTACTAAAACCCAAAGATAAGTAGAGAGGAAGAGATCCCAAGTGTGTTGAAATGACTTGAAGGCCACCCCTATTTATACTAAAACATTGAGCACAAGTGGGGTTTATTTGGTTGCTGGCCAACCTTGATGAATTGTCCCATAACATAAATAAATTCATATCTCCATGAATACTTATTGGAATAGGATGATCTTTAGATCAATCCTACACCTCTCGATGAGAGGGCTCCATGAAAAATATCAGCTTCCATTAATAAGATGACCCACATGGAGTTTGGCCCTAGTTGCCAATTTTAACACTCCCTCTCAACTAGGGAGAACTCCATCTGCTAATCCATATGTCCAACTGTACTATCTCTGCCATCAATGCTCTGCACTGCTCTACTGAACCATGAAGAAGAAGAATTGATTGAGAATGTCTCGTACCATTCTCTACTAACCCAAAGTCAGTTTTATTGATCCCAGATCAATATCACAAGAGAGTGTCTCAAACCATTCATATGGATCCTAGATCAGTTTCATTGGTCCCAGATCAATGGAGGTCATTTTAGCATAGGGAGTACGGTAGATACATCGATGCATTCATCGATAGTAGTATAGTACTACTATGGTCCCTAACCCCATTTCCCTGCTCATTGATCAAATGAGAGGTACTTCCCATGAGTCCTAGATTGCATGGGTAGGATGCCTTGACAGGAGAACAAATCATCCTGCCCCATAATCACCATGGGAGAACTAATCATCCCGACCCACAAGAGAAATAATCATCCTATTTCACAGTTGCCACGGGAGAACTAATCATCTCGATCGACAGGATAACTAATCATCCTGTTTCACAGTTGCCACCAGAGAACTAATCATATCAGCCCACAGGAGAATTAATCATCTCGGCCCATAGGAGAACTAATCATCCCGTTCCACAGTTGCCACAAGGGAACTAATCATCCCGGTCCACAGGAGAACTAATCATCATGTTTCACAGTTGCCATGGGATAACTAATCATCCCAGCCCACAAGAGTACTAATCATCCTGTTCCATAGTTCCCACGGGAGAACTAATCATCCTGGCCCACAGGAGAACTAATCATCCTGTTTCATAGTTGCCATGGGAGAAATAATCATCTTGGCCCATAAGAGAACTAATCATCCCGTTCCACAGTGTCCATGAGAGAATTAATCATCCCAGCCCATTGGAGAACTAATCATCATGTTCCACAGTGGCCACGTGGTATCACAGGGGAAGGTGGAACCTGTCATCCTGTACATAGCTATTAGCGCACCACCAGGGGAGGGTGAGTCGCCCTATGGTCGTATGTTGCTCCAGTAAGTACCCCAAGCCCCCCAGAGCTCCCAGAGCTCAATGCATGCAACATGCAGGACCCTTATAAGAAGGTCTCTCAACGACTCCAAGTCGTTTGGGAAAGTCACAGATTTGACCTTTCCGTGGGGCTTTGACAAAATGTTTGCGATTTGTACCTCAGTGTCAATGCGATGGAGCCTCCTTGCTCATCGGCTTACCATATCCCAGATAAGGCAGTATCTGATGTCTATCTGCTGGAGCAATCATCGAATACGGGACTCCTCAATAATAAAATCCCCCTTCTAGTTGTCACAAAGAATCACAGTGGTATTCATCATGTGTACAAACAACTCACTTAAGAGTTTCTGCAACCATGCAACTTCACACGAGATCATACTCGTAGCTATGGATTCGGTCTCGGTAGTGCTATAGCAACCGAATTCTGCTTCCTACTCATCCATGATATCGAAGCAGAGTCCAAAGAGAACTAGCACTGAGAAGTGCTCTAGTGATCCTCCACACTGCCTGCCCAGTCAGCATTCGAATAATCATGCAGTTTCATATTTTCGACAGTGTATCTCAGTCCATGAGAGATTGTGCCTTGAAGATATCTCAAAAGATTCGTGGCACCAATCCAGTGAGGCTCAACCAACTATGAGCTCACCATGCTAACTGCAAAACATATGTCCATACGAAAGTTCACTAAGAACATCAATGCAAATGAGTTTATGAAACTCAGAGGCATTTCCCAAATCTGGTCCAACATCACTACCATATAACTTCTGAAAGTTAAGATCCTCGAGGTAGTCACATGCTTGCAGTTTATCATTCCACATCTAGAATCCAACTCCCTCTTACTTCTGCAAATGAGAGGGTCTGCACCTGTCAGAAATAGGTCGTCCTCATAAGGTGTCGGTATGGGAGGTTTATCATCAACAACCTTCGGGTAATGGTTTGGATCTATTTCACTCCTAATGAATCTCAACTTCATCAAATAGCTATCAATCCTCTCATACTACGCTCGGGGTGTTTTGCTTCAAACCAGAGAGGGCTTTCTTCCACCTGTATACATGAGATTCCCAATCATGAATCTCAAACTCCTCAAGTTGTTCCAAACCTGTGGACCTATAGTATGAGGGGAATGGTCCCCTTATAAGATTTTGCTTCGGTACATCTTAGACATGCACATTCATGCTCTTCTTGAATTCAGGCATCCCTATCACCATCTGACTCACATCGGGTAGGGCCCCATAGGTAGACCTCTGGTGTTATAGATGTGATATGCTAATTGACATGATCCTCTATGGACCATCCTGCAACTTGATACAAATTCCCAACGCTAAACCCATGAGAAAAAGCATCTTTGAAAATTCTATTTTTTAACACATACCTTTCCATTGATGAATGCCAACCTGAAACCTTTGACTTCCATTTCTGATATGGATACCATGTTCTTCTTGTGATTAGGTACATAAAAGAGATTCTTGCAAATGAATAGAGTTACCCTCTTTTAATTGAGGGGTAACATTCCCTACACCATTTCCGGGATAGGTGGCATCGACTCCAAGTATAATCCCACGGTTGTTTCCCTCTCTACCAAATTTGAGAGCACCCTTCTATCCGATGAGGTGCCTTGAAGCACTACGATCAATAAGCCAGATTCCCAAAGAATCCGAAGGAGAGGGCCAATACAAGATAACGCTTCTTTATCTTATCAGAAGCAACATTTGATTCTTCATACCTGGGGTTCTGTGCTTTCTCTGAAGAGTCGATCATTTCTTTGATGACCTGCATTACCTGTCATTCCTCTGATCATTGAAGATGTCCCTGGAATGATTGTTATCATCATCAAGTGATGTGTCCCTACCTCAGACACTCCTTCGCATAATGGCCAAACTTATTACAACCAAGGCATCTGCCTTTCCTTCCACCCTTAGATATGGGCTTCCCATTGAAGTGATCTTTGGGTAGGCCATCAGAGACTTCTGCTGCGTCATTCTGATAATATTCTCTGCTTCGACTTCACCCTTGGTGAATTTGAAGAGGGATGAGGAATCCATTGATCCTTTTGTCCTTTCCCAACTGTCTTCGGTGATTGCTCTTTCACTCTTGCTTGGGCATTGTCTTCACCTCAGCTCTGATACCATGTTAATTTTAGGTATGTTCTATGCTTAGAGAAATTTATTTCAATTTTCACAGTAAGCTCAATAACTTTTCCAGATTAGCAATCACATCAGCATTAAAGTAAACTGTAGATAGAACATAAACATAAATCGCAGAAGACAAGCCAAGACAAGAGGACACAAGATGTGGTGCGAGCCAGGGACAAACCATAATGTGGGGAAACCCTTGATCAATTCTTCTTATATGTTCTTCAATAGTTCAGCAGAGAGAGAGAGAGATAGTATGTTTACAACAGAAGTCAACACTTTGAGTTATCTAGATAAGAACATAAATCATATCTAAGAAGATGATACATGAGATCAGTTGAAGACATGTGGCTTCAAATGATTCTCCAAGGTGACTACTTCAGCTATCGTTGTGTTGCATTTCGTCATCATGTTGCATCTCACTGCGTTGCACTATGCTGCACCCATCATCATTACACTGCATCTCATCACGCTTCATTAATCATGACTGTACCCATCACTGTATTGCATTATGTGCCATTGCTGCACCATGTTGCCATACTCACCTATGTGTAGGCTGCACCTTGCTTGCTTGTTGTCCCTAGCATGCTTGGTGTCCTTAGCATGCTTTCTGTTGCATGCTAGCTGTCCCTTGTATGCTAGCTGTAAAATTGCATGCTTGGTGTATTTGCTGCTAAATACCATACAACTGTCCCAATGTTAATTAGTTATCCCTTGCATGCTTCTCTCCTTCAGAGACAGATGCTCCGACAATTCCTAGTAGTTCCAACAATTCTGGCTGTTCCCGACAGTTTCAGCAATTCCGACTGTTTCAACTGTTCCAACAGTTTCGACAGTTCTAGGCAGTTCCCTATAGTTCCCGCAGTTCTGACAGTTCCCAACAATTCCCGGTAGTTATGACAGTTCCGACAGTTCCCGACAGTTCCAACAATTCTCGGCAATTCCTGATAGTTCTGACAGTTTCGACTGTTCCTAGCTATTCCTAGCAGTTCCCTGCAGTTCTGGCAGTTCCCGACAGTTCCTGGCCGTTTCGGCTGTTCTTGGATGTTCCCGGTAGTTCTCGGCAGTTCTGGCAGTTCCCGAAAGTTCTTGGCTGTTCCCGACAGTTCCTATTGTTCCCAGCAGTTCCGGCAGTTCCGACAGTACCCAACAGTTCCGCCAGTTCCTGCTGTTCCCGATAGTTTCAGCAGTTATGGCTGTTCCCGACAGTTCCCGATAGTTTTGGCAGTTCTGGTAGTTCCTGACAGTTCCTGGCTTCCCGGCAGTTCCAGCAGTTCCAGTAGTTCCTGGCAGTTCCGACATCTTCCCTCTAGATTAGGGCAGCGTTATCCATTAGGATCTCTCCTCCTACTAAGACCCATAGACAAGTAGAGAGGAAGAGATCCCAAGTGTGTTGAAATGACTTGAAGGCCACCCCTATTTATACTAAAACGTTGAGCACAAGTGGGGTTTATTTGGTTGCTGGTCGACCCTAATGAATTGTCCCATAACACAAATAAATTCATATCTCAATGAATACTTATCGGAATAAGATGATCTTTAGATCAATCCTACACTTCTCAATGAGAGGGATCCAAGAAAAATATCAGCTTCCATTAATAAGATGAACCACATGGAGTTTGGCTATAGTTGCCAATTTTAGCAGAGAATCTGTCGACGACCACGAAAACACAGTCGTCGCCATGCTTGGTAGAAGGAATCCAAACCTGTAATCCATGGAGATGGTTTCCCAGGGTCGGCTAGGAGTAGGCATAGGAGTATACATGCCTTGCTTCTTGATTGTAGGTTTGGAAATGGCGTAAGAAGTGAAGGATCTGATGTACTTCCCAACGTCCTGTCGAAAGCTCGTCCAATAAAAATACTTTTACAACATTGCCACCGCTTTTTCGACCACAAAATGTCCAGTTACTCGACTGTAGTGCATCTCCTAAATCATCTTGGCACACTCGCTTGAAGGAACACAAATGTGTCCTAGGTGGCATAAAAGTGCGCCCTCGAGGTGAAAATCTGGAACTTTCTTGCCTTCTAGGAGCAACTGGTATGTGGTGCTGAATTCTGGATCACTCTTGTGAGGATGCGTCCATCCCGAAGTCTCATGTCCACAAAAGTTGAGCACAGTGGTCAATGCCATAACCGACGGTTGGTTGAGGCAGTTCGCAACATTATTGGTGTTGCCCTTCTTATACTTAATGTTCAAATGGAATTGTTGCAGATATGTGGACCATTTATGATGGCTACCAATTTACAACTTTCCTTGTGTCTGTATGAACTACAAGGGTTTGTGGTCTGTGTGGATGACCTACATCTCTTTTTCATAAGTGGGATACTTCCGTATTGTATCTGAAAGTGTCTCACTGTGATATGCCACCAGATGCCCCTGCTGGGTAAGAAGTGCACCAATAACATAGTTGGAGGCGTCTGTCTCAATTCCAAATTTTTGTTGCAGGTCTGGTAATGTGAAACACCGGTGCAAAGAAGAGGCGATGCTTCAACTCAGCGAACACCTTCTGTTGGGATTCAAAGTAGAAGAACTTTGCTTTCGGTCTGCCCTTAGTGACTTGACTCAAGGGTCAAGTGATATGAGAGAATCCCAACACGAACCTACGATAGAAATTGGCAAGACCTAGAAAGCTGCAAAGCTCTGTTAGAGTGGTTGGGGCTTGCCAATCCCGAATAACTTGTATCTTGGCTAGGTCCACATGCACACCCCACTCATCAATAATGTACCTTAGATATTGAACCTGGATCATACCAAAAGTGCATTTCTCCAAATTGGCACATAATATTTATTGTCACAGGGTTTGGAGGACTTATCGAATATGGTGTAGGTGCTCTTCCCAACTCTGGATGAAAATTAGGATGTCTTCTAAATACACTACCACAAATGAGTTGGTGAAGGGCTGCAAGATGTCATACATCAACCTCATGAAGGTTGTGAGGGAATTCGTCAACCCGAAAGGCATGACCAGACATTCGAAAAGGCCCTCCTTGGATTTGAAGGAAGTCTTCCACACATTAGAGGGTTCGATTGGTACCTGGTGATAACTAGACTTCAAGTCAATCTTGATAAAATATTTGGCCCCCTTGAGCTGGTCCAGAAGGTCATCAATCTGTGGCATGGATACCTATTCGAGACAGTGATCTTATTCAATACCCGATAGTCAATACAAAGCCTCCAGATTCTGTCCTTATTCTGTACCAACACGACTGGGCTCCCACAAGGTGATGTACTTGGTTTGATGTGTCCTCTCTGCAACAACTCCTGAATTTTCTTCTTGATTTCACCGTTCTATAGAATAGAGCATCGGTAGATCGGTCCATTAGGTAGCGGCGTGCCCGAGGTCAGATCCCTGGAGTGCTTGACCTAACAGTGTAGGGGTACCCTTGTGGGTGAAGTAAAGATGTCCCTGTACTCCTCCATGACCTTGTCCATCTGCTGTTGTCGTATGGAGGAGCCCTGTTTGGAGGCTATGGATGTGGCCACAATCTTCCTCTTGCTCTGAGGGCGAATCATAGGGAAGAAAAATTTCCCGGTTTGGAAAATGATTTTATTGCATTGTTTAACAGAGATCAAAGAAAAGGCGGTAGGGGGTATGACCTCTGGTATCCTGTACAATTTCTAACCCAAAGTAATAATAATAGAATGAGGTTTGGATTCATATACAACATGATGATTTCATGTTGTATATGAATACCTCATAAAACATCACAAGCTTCCAGAGGGGAAACATCGCACAATACCTCATCTGCAAAAGGCTTGATGATATAAGGCAGGTGACACTGCTCGCTGAGTCGCCCTTGGTGGAGCCACACGATAGTGTATGTCTGTGAGTGCAGTGTGTTGGCAACTTCAATATCCTAACAACCTCGACTGAGATCAAGTTCTTATGGTTTCCACTGTCAATGATGAACTGCACTGACGGACCCTTTACCCACATCTGCGAGTGGAAGAGGCGCTCACCCTCCTTGGTTCCTCAAGTTCCACCTTTTGGAGCTTGGTAGTGGCTATCGTCGCAATGGGTTCAACGTCAATGACCTGCTTTCCCTTGTCGTGTTCCAGCTCAAAATCAGAGCATGCATCCTTCTCCAAGTATTTTAGCTCGGCCACCAGTGCCTGCTTTGCGTGACATTCATTTTTGTTGTGAGTGGGAGTTTTATAGAGCTCACACCACATGTTAGTGTCCTTCTTCGCCTTCCCATTATTTTTGGCTTGCGGCTTTGAGGAGTTGTCTTGGGGGGTCGCGGCCTGCTTCACCCTTTGTTCTGTGGCTTGGGGGCGGCTTTGCTCTGCTTTGGGTTCGTAGATCCAAAGTCTCGCTTCTTCTGCTCAGACTTCTACGCAATCTTGGCAACATATTGGTATGTTGCACCAAGCGAGGAGATGTCCAAAAACTCCATTTTTTCCTCAATGTATTTGTGCAAACAACCACAATACTTGAGCACCAAATATTTCTTGAAATTTTTGATACCCAACTTTGTGCACAGGGTATGGAAAAGGTTCATCAGCTCATGCACATCTTGATCCCTTTATTGCTGCTGCGTAGTGCATTGTATGTACTTGTCGTCATAGCTTCCGACAAGGTAATACTATTCCTTGATGGCATCTCAAAAAGAATTCCAAGTGGGTGTGGTTGAAAATACTGATGGTTCCCTTACGTCCCTCTGTTCATAGTAGGTTTCCCACCAATCCTTGACGTGGGGGGAAACTTTGAGGAGTGCAAAAGTAATATTTTCCCTATTGGAAAAATCATGAACCGAAAATATCATTCCAACATATTTAACCATTTATCTACGACATCTACATCTATCTGGCCTTCAAATATGGGAATGTCAAAGTTGACTTGTACCTTAAAGGGAGTGGCACCTTCAGAGTGGCTACCAAATGAAGATGCGTTGCCTGTGGGCATCCACCGAAGGATCTGGGCACAATTATCCATCATCGCATTCCCTTGTTGCTCGAGGGATTTTTCAAGCAATATTTTGAAAGGATCTCTTGCTCCCCTATCTTTCTTTTCTTCCGCCATGGGAGGCCATTGGGTTTGTCGAGGCTGGACTTGAAAAGGTTCAGCCAGTTTGAGCCATAACTCTTTATACCCCGACCTCATTGGGGACATGCACAAAAAGATAAAGAAAGGGCAGACCGCTCTGATACCACTAATCTGGACTTATGCAGGAACACACCAAAATACCGATATAAACATAAACACAACGATGCAACAAAAATAAATCTTCATTTCATTAATATCAAAGAATTGAAAGATGCTTACATACATAATGGAAGTAAACTAGCTCGGGCGATGGTAGTGTTAAATTATGCAGCTAGGGTCAAATTGTATTTTGGAAAACTCATTTGATGGAGATCATTATTGCATTAAATTCCTCTTTTCGAGAGGACCAAAATCAACCTAAATATCACTCAAATGAGAAAAGGAGAAGTGTGTTTTTGAATTAAAGCCCACTCATGTGCAAATTGGCAGGATTAGCTACACAATCATGTAGGTTCATAAAGCCCAATTGACATGTATTTTCACCCTCTCCATTTCATATAAATACAAGTGACCTTCATCCTCATTTGGCTCTTCATCATCACTCACATATATTATCTCTCCTCTTCCTATTGGTTCGTACAACTCAGAGAAGAAAGGATTTTCTCACATGTGTGAAGGACAAGGGACTGTTTTTCTTGGCTGAATTATAGAGCTGTTGCAAGTCGAATTTCAAAGCAATTGCAGGGCGTTGACCAACGTTGACCAAGGACTTTGACCTATCATTTGACTGTTATTTTTCCACCAAAATTTCGATTTTTGCAGGTCACATATTTTGGCACCAAAACCGAGAGGTTCTAGGCACCTTGACTTAGGCTACATGTAGGGCTGACCGCAAGTTTAATCGCAGATTTGACCGCAGACAAAAAGATAAAACTTTGACCAAATTTGACCTTCTATTTTGGGACTATTTTGACTAATATTTGACAAGCTTTAAAGGCCAAATTCGACTTTCCTAGACTGAGCTATTGAAGGGCTCATTTGACCATGAATTGTTGACTCGTTAGGGCATTGACTGCAGTTGACTGGGACAAATCTGCACTTGAGTTGACTCTCTCTCTTTCATCTCTGTTTTGGATAGCCTATTGAACATCGGATATTGAAATTGATATTGGATGATGTACTCTCTCTGCTGAGCATTTGAAGACCATCTAATAGAGGAATATTTGCAAGGGTTTCCCCCCCTAGTGGGGTTTTTCCCTTGTCATTGACCGAATATTGTGCCTCTTGTCTCTTAGTTGTCTTTCATTGTGCATTTGTCTAATTGTTCTATCTACTCTTGCTCTATTGTCATTGAATAATTAAGAAGATAAATTGTTAAATTGGATGTTATTAGATATTGTTGAAGTAATAGTTGCATCATAGAACAAATTGATGAAAAACTAACATGGGATCAGAGTTGAGGTGAAGACAAGCCCAAGAGACATGGAGCAAGAGTATTCATTTTCTGGCAACAGATCAAGGAAGGGAATAATATTTTGGTAAAAATTTCTTCCTCTTTCTTCAAGGAACATTAGAAGTTGGGTGACTCAGCTAACTTTGCTACACGGAAAGTCAGGTTGGAGATCATAGCTGACAACAATGATGTTTTGGACTTCATTCAAGGAAGAGTACTTGAGCCTCCAGAAAATGCTTCCATTGCTGTAAAAAACAAGCATAAGAAAGGTGAGTTAAAAGCAAAGCAAATTATAGCTGATGGTTTACAAGATAATCTACTTGCGTATGTTGGAAATTTGAGAAGGTCTAAGGACATATATGATAAGATAGTTGGCATGTATGAAGTCAATAATTTAAAATAAATCATCTCTTTGAAATATCAACTCAAAGACACAAAGATGAACAAAGGAGACTCTGTGCAAACATACATTATGAGGATATCTCATCTTAGAGATCAATTGCAAAGAATTGGGGAAACCATGCCTGACAGGAAATTGGTGATTGTAACTCTTAGAGGCCTCCCTCCCATTTGGGAAACCTTCATTACAACTATAAGTTACAACAACAGCTTCCCATCATTTGATGAACTTGTTGGAAAGCTCACTCAAGAAGAATCAAGTATGATATCTAGGGGAATAATTCAAGGATGAAATGCAGGAGAGCCCTTTGCCTACATGGCTTAAGGAAAGAAAAAGAATGCAAAGAAAGGAAAGGGAAAGCCATCTAAATCTATAATACCTCCTTAATCTAGTCAAGGTTCCAATGATTCAAGAAGGCAAGAGATATGTTGAGTGCTACAATTGTCATCGAAAGGGTCACTATGCTTGAGATTGTCCCGAAAATAGATATGCTCCAAGAAGGAACTCTTCAAGGTCCTACAACAATAACCATTGCTTCAACAAAAACAGGTCATATGAAATAAGAGATGATAAAAGAAATGGAAGAAGTAATGAAAGAAGCAGAAACTCCCTCGATGATCGTGATTATAGCTATTATCCTCCAAAGAGTTCTAGAAACTCCAAGTATGAAATTAATGCTACTAATCAATATGAGTATATTCTTATTTTCGCATTATCTAGTTCATTTCCTCCAGATTCTTAGAATAGTTGGTTGGTTGATTGAGGGGCCTCTCATCACTTCTCTGAGGTTCTCACTAATTTGGTAGAGAGGGTGACCAATTTTCTTGGAGACAATACCATTCATCTCATAAAGGGATTTGGGTCTATCAAATTTTATTTGAACTTTGGGGAATCTGTATTGCTTCATTATTTTTTATATGTGCTGATATTAAAAAATAATTTGGTTTCAATATCTGCTGTGGAGGATAAAGGAATGAGGGTTGCATTCATTAAAGTAAAATTACTTTCTTGGCCCGCTAAATCCTATATGAGAAATGCCTTCACATTGGGATCTAGGTTTGAAGTACTCTATAGAGTCACTGGAAGACCCCTTCTAGCTATGGTCCATAATACAAATCATCAAAGCGAGTTGTGGCACTGAAGGTTGGCCCATCTACATTATGATGCACTTCCAAAATTGAAGAAGTTGGTCTCTAGGATCCCCGATGTTCAAGCTCAACATGATGGAGTATGCCCTGGGTGTGCTAGTGGAAAGAAGACAATGGGACCATTCGCCTCTAGAGAAAATAAGACAAAATACATCCTTCATTGACGATTTCTCAAGAAAGAAACATGAGGACACACTACAAGATGCTAAGAAACACGCTATTTCTCATGGAAGTTTAAGGGAAGGTAAGAAGCCATGCAGCTACCAAGAATATGTTGTGGCTATGAGAAATATGATTCAAGTTAAACCTAGCGCCTTTGAAGAAGTCGTGAAGGAAAAAGTCTGGAAGGATGCCATGGCTAAGGAATATGAGTCAATCATGAAGAACGATGTATGGAATATTGTGTCGAGACCGAAGGGAAGATCTATGGTAACCTCCAAATGGTTCTACAAGATCAAGCATGGGGCTCATGGAAAAGGAAAGGTTCATAGCTCGTGGATTCTCTCAAAAAGAGGGAGAAGATTACAATGATATATTTTCTCCTGTAGCCCGATATACAACCATCCGTTCAATAGTAGCCCTTGCTGCAAGTCAGGGATGGACTCTCTACAAAATGGATGCGAAGACTGCTTTCCCACATGGTTTGCTTCAAGAAGAAGTGTATGTTGAACAACCTTTAGGATTTGAATTTCATGATAGGAAGACCCATGTATGTTGATTGAAAAAATCTCTCTATGGATTGAAGAAAGCCCCTTGTGCTTAGTATGCTTGTATCAACAACTACTTGATGAAGCTGGGATTCACAAGGAGCAATGTTGTTCCAAACTTGTACTTCAAAATGATCCAAGGTATGCCTCTCATTTTGGTATCATATGTTGATGACATATTCATGACAGGTGGTGACCCTCTCATTCTAGAATGTAAGAGGAAATTGGCTTCTGAATTCAATATGAAAGACTTTGGTTTGATGCACTATTTCCTAGGACTAGAAGTATGGCAAAATCCAGGAAATATTTTCCTTTCACAAGGAAAATATGTTGTGAAAATTCTAGAGATATTTGGTTGGAGATAAATTTCAAGAATATGTGTGGAGAATCTATTGGACAAGACCTAGCAAACCCTTCTGAGTATAGGCAATTGATTGATTCTCTAATGTTTCTCATGAATACTTGCCCCAACATATGTGTTTTAGTTAACACCTTGTGCCAGTTTATGACTAAGCCTCGCCATGTACTTTGGGTTGTTGCCAAGCACATATTCAAATGTCTACATGAGACTATTAATGTTGGACTGAGATATGGCATTGGAGACGTTAGACTACATGGATATACAAATGCAGATTAGGTTGTCAATGTTGTCGACAAGAATATTACTTCCGGATGTTGTTTTAGTTTGGGATCTGCCATGATATCATGGATGAGCAAGAAGCAGAAATTTGTAGCCCTTAGCACTACTGAGTCTAAGTATATTGCAGCTAGCCTTGCGAGTTGTGAAGCAGTTTGGTTGAGGAAGCTCTTTGGAGGGCTATTTGAGCAAGTTATGGACATGATAGTCATCTATTGCGACAACAATAGTGGGATTTGTTTTTCAGAGAATGCTATGTTAGGACAAGCCCAAGCATATCGAGATCAAATATCATTATATCTGAGATTTGGTGTAGAAAGGAGTTGTGAGACTCCTCCACATTTCAATAGATGAGTAGATAACTGACATCCTCACCAAGGCTTTGTAGAAAGGGAAGTTCTTGGTCTTCAGAGAGCAACTTGGATTGATTGAGATGACCCTTTCGAATAAGGGTCCAAGTTGACCAAGAACAATGAGCAGTGCTCTTCCCCACCGGTTGAGCTCCCAGGGTGTTGAATGGAGCTATAACACTGTTGGGGATGAGAGACCTCTTACTGATAGGATGTTGAGACCTGGGATCTACCTTAGTCAGAGTAGGCCCCGATTAGCATCATGCCCACCCTGTGGGATAACCTCTCGCATCTGGCCAATGGGTTGAGGGACTTGGGATAGAGTGTGATCCCTACCCCTTGCAATAGATGAAATCTAGGCAGAGAGATGAGGTGATTTCTCTAGTAATGATAAATTCTTGTGAAGTGTTTTTACTTTCTTAATTAATTTCTTCTTTGACTTGTTTACTATGATGTGTTCTTCTTCATCAAACAACTACCAAATCAAAAAGAACAATGAGACGAAGGACACAAGATGTAGGCTATTTGCCAGGGCCAAAACCTCTCTAAGCTTGAGAGGAAAACCCACTGAATTCTTCTTCTTATAGAATGTTCAATTGATGAATTCCAAGATGAAGACCCTTGACAAACAATCCCTCCAAGACCAAGTCAACCTTTGCTTGAAGATGTTACAATTTCTCCTTCCTTTCTTCACCCTTGATCTTGCCACTCAAGTTTGAAATTCTGGGCCTTTATCTCTGCAATTTTCAGCTACCTATAGATGACTGCAATTTCCCACGTGTGATTGAATTAGGGCTACTCAAGCCCTCCTCCACATTCGCTTGACTAGGGTTGACTTCTTTGTGACTTCGACCTTCAATATAACTCTCCTTCTTGCCTTGTTTCAGCCTTCTTGAAATGATTGTGATTTGAACTTGCAACAGGTAAGAAACCCTAGTTCCCTTCGCATATGTGAACAAAATTACCCAAAACAGACCTGAAATATAATTGCTTTTCCTTCGACATTTATCTTCTCTTCTTTGCTTGGATGTAAGGCTATTTCTTGTCCTCCTTATCGAGTTTCTTGTGTGAGAGAGATGTGTTATGAATGAGGTCGAGTTTCCTATATATACGTTTCCTCTCAATGCTTGTAGGCCAACTTAACTTGACCCTAGGCGGATATGTCATATGGATGTAGGCTTATTGCTTCATTTGAGGGCTGACTTGCTTGTAGCACTTGGACTTGGTCTTGGAGGGTCATTTGACTCTTACAATGACTTAAAATAAATATATAACATACCCAAGAAGATTCTCTCATACCATGACAAAGACTTAATTGACTTTATCACTTAATGACCAATCCTAGAAGTTCACAATGAGAGCTTGATCTATAAAAATAAATTTTCTTGAGCATGAAACCCATGTCTCAAGCATCATACATATTATATATATTATATATAGTATATATATATATATATATATTATATATATATATATATATATTTATATATATATTATATTCTTCTTGTTTACATTAATTACATAAAATCATGATTACACGTCATTATGAAGATCAAACCTAGTTACATATTTCAACACTCCCTTTTAACTAGGGAGGTATTCATAATTCATACAAGGTACTTGGGCATTCTCAATATGAAGAATTTTCATAGGAAGAGTCAGATTGTAACTCATCTATTTAACATCATATCATCCAACATTGTCACATAACAAAGCCTTGACTAACAACTCTCCACAAGAATCAAAGCAATAATGCTGACGAGGCCAATTATTTGTAGACACCCTCATCTTTGGCTCTCTCGAAACATACCCCACCCGTATTCTATCAAAGTATGTTCCACAAGGACTATTCTTATCTTGGATTCCCAATCCTAAAAGAATATCGGTCCTTTACAAATACTCTTATCTTGGATGCCCTACCACATCTTCAAAGACTATTGGATGCCAGATTCATACCCAATCCTCCATTCCATATTCCCATGTGAAGACAAGAATGATGTGTCTATCTATCCCTCTCAATTTGGGAGGATATGCCTGTTCTAATGAAGGAATGTACCCATTCCTATAAAAGAATGTACCCAAGCTCCCTCTTAACCAAGGACTTGCTTTCAACAACTCTTTAGGTGGAGGTCATGGGACAACCAACTACTTGAATATACCCTCCTTTCGATGTCATGAATCTTCTTTTTCCTTATTCAAGAGTCTTCATCTTTTGAGACTTCTTCGTAGGGCATCAAACATCCATCACTTTCATCCATGAATCATGTTAGTCATATCATATTTTCTTTCATTAGAAAGTGATCCATTAGTCCATATCTGACCTTTTATTCATACCTAGCTATCTTCTTTGCATCATGTTTCTTTTAGGATCTTTCATCCCACCACATGAGTGTCAGTTATAGATGACATCTACAATTCTTCCTTTGGCAGCCCTGAATTAGCCCATGCAAATATTTTTTAAAAATAGAAGATGAACATTAAATCAAAAATACCTTTGTGATGATATTTCATTATGACATCTCCTTGTTTGCATTAGCATCCTGCATATATATTGACACATCTTGAAAAAGATATACAATGTCATGGATCTCATTTTCAAACTTGATCATCATAGTCAAGTATTTTAGTCCTTGGATGTTGATTTCCTTTTCCATAGTTGGATTTTTCATGATATCTTCCTTTACACATTTCCTCGCAGGAATTTCCAATCATAGTTCCTTCAACTTTAACAACCACCTCATATTCGTATGAGGACATATTATGTTGATTTCATCTAGTCAATGTGTGAACCATTCCTTCATGCATCCTTTCATAGGAGGAGACCCTTTCTTTTGATCACGCTCTTGAGGTAGAGAACTCAATCAGGATATCTAAAACCATATGACATGACTCTATTTTATCAAGTACAATTATACATACCTCATCTCTTTCTTTTGGTCATCTAGACTTCCTTCGACAACTTCCTTGATTGAAAGAACTTGAATCCCTTGACCCGCTTCACTTCTTTTGACATAAAACTATTATCCCACGAATCCCCTACAAGGTGGAATTCTTGGCGAGACACTTGCTTCTTCTAGTAGGTGAATCTTTTGATGAAGATTCCAACAAAGGATCTTGATCATCCTCATCCCGCAAATGCTCCCCTTTGAATGATGTATGATGAGCTCTATACTAGATGACTTTCTTTTTCCCATAAGTACTACTTATGCCTCTAATGAGGTTACCAAGAGTTACATCCTTCTGTAGATGACAACCATAGACTTCTATTTCAGCTATCTTCCAAGCTTCTTATGATGATGTCACGAGTTCTTGATTTCAATTGTATGTTTCTATGATGCTATCTCCTAATATGATGTATCGTATCATGCTTCTAATGATCCCTACCATAATAGCTTATACTTTACAAAAGAAAACTTGAAATAGAAACTTGAAAAGAACTAGGTGAGGAAGACCATCTTAATGATAGTAGAGATCTTTTACTTCCTCTTTCTTGGATTTCTTCTTTTCAACTTCTTCCACTTCTTTTATGATATGGGCTTCTTCTCTTCCTCTTTTCTTGTTGCTCATATTCTTGACATTCATAGCATTGAACCTTTGCCATATTCTTCTTTCTTTTATAAGGACCAAATTTCCCAAACTTCACTTTTCTTTTTGTAGCACGTGCTTGAGTTTGTTCACTTGATCCTACATTAGATTTTGCCTTCAACCAGGTTTCTTCAGTTTTTCATAGTGACCATAGATCATTGAATGAAGTAGCTTCCTTCTTCCCATATATACTTGATGTGAAGCTGCCCCATTCTTTCGGTAGTGCATTGAGCACCATGGTAGTCATCTCTTTGTTAGACATGATCTCTCCCAATTCTTGTAGTTGATCTCTTATTTAAGATATCCTCATAATGTATGAGGCTATTCCTTCTTTTCATATCTTCATCTTGTAGAGTTCTTTCCTTAACGAAATTACTTCTCCTGCAGTTCTTACGAAGAACAATTCTACAAGTTTGTCATATATTTATTTTGATGTTTCTAATTTTGATACATAGGGAATGATGGGATCCTTGATGGATTCTATGAGAATCCTTTGATCCCTTACTTGCCCTTTCATATACCTTGCGAGTGCTTGAGCATCTTCCTTTGGAAGTTTGGTGATTCAACCCCTAACATGTTCCATGACCTCATTTTCTATGAGATTCAAATCTATCATTTTCTTCCATGCAAGAAAGTTTGAAGCCTCAACTAGTTTGTTGCTTTCTTTGCAAAATACATTTTGACAGATTCAGATGTAGACATAAATATACTTGTGAAGATGCTCCTTCAGCCTGTTCCCTTCTTTAATTTGATGATGATATAGATAATATAAAACTTCTTTTTGATGAAGATGGTTTTCTTCAAAGGTGATCCTTGACTCCAAAGAGAGGGAGATCACCATGTGTGCTTTGATGATGCCAACTTCTCCTTTCTTCTTGCTTCCATTGGATGAGAATACTTCAATATGCTTTGATTTGATGATTGCTTCCATTTAAGTATAGTTAGGGTCTTTTGAGGTCTCCTTCCTTGTGATGATGATTTGAGTGAGGATCCCCAGAATGCTTTAACTGTGGACTTCTTCTTTGATTGATCTTTTAGAAAATCAGAAAGGTAGAAAGATTTTATTATTCTTGATAATTACTTGTGATGTGTTTTGTTATTACGATTCTTTATATCTTCTTTCTTTTAGTTCATCAAGCAATTACCAAAGAAACAACACATAAAATAATAAACACTAGATGTAGGCACTATGCCACGGAAAAACCCCCTTCGAGGGGAAAACCTAGTCAAAAAATTATTCCTTTCAATAGTATTATTTTAGACTCTTCACCCTAGACCAAGAAAAAACCTTCCCTACACATCAAGTCAACCTCCCAAAATTTCAACTCCTTTTCCAACGACTTCAACTAGGCAACAACTTCTGACAACTCACAGCTTCCGGCAATAGTGAAACTTGGAAGACTTAGATCTCCCAATCCATAACACGAAATAGAGAGAGGCACCAAAATTTTGATTTTTCTTTTCTCCTTAGACTTCCCCAAACTCACATTTACTTTGGCTTCTCGACAAAAAACTTCACACTTTTCCTAGCTACAAGAGATATCAAACTTCTTGTGAGAGAGTTTGTTGCAAGTGAATTCAATATGCTTGCATTTATAGGTTCCATGTGAGGTTTGTAGGCCGACTTTATCTCTTCTTAGGCCGCCTTGGTGTGGAGGATACATAAATAATTTTTGACTCAATACTTAACCTTTTTACATGCTTCAAAAGCCCAAGAAGGGTCTCTTTAAAAGTACAATGACTCTATTGAATCTATATAAATCCTATAAGTCCTCAATGGGGACATTGACCTAAAACATGGTGACCTAGGCATGAAACCTATGCTTTAATAAGTCACAATAATAATAATAATTGTTTTTTCTTTATTCTTTTAACAAGTACATTACAAGATGACTCAAATACATTAAATGAAGACCGAACCTAATTACATTTTCCAACACTTCCTCTTAACTAGAGGGGTATTCATCATATAAAAGTACAATGGAAGATCTCAAACTATATGAACCATGAAGAATTTTAGGCATCGCAATGCCATGGACGAGATTCCTGACCAAGGAAATCTATCCATTGGACTCTCAACAATTTAGGCACCACAATGCCACAGACTAGATTCTTGACCAGGGAAATCTATCCATTTCTCTCTCAACGATTTAGGCATGGCAATGCCACAGATTATATTCCTCACCAGGGAAATCTATCCAAATGGGAATAAGATGGATTCAAGATTTCAGCCTCTCTAGGTACCATGAGGCTTACTTGCTAACCATCAACCCATAAATCGATGTGCGTGTTAGAGCTCAATGACCAACACCACCTCTCCAACTTCGAGACCTAGACATCAACACAAAGTGTTGGCCATATGTCTTCCTTGGCAACGCTTTACTCACAAAGCCTCAACTCTCCTAGATCCAGCAAGTCAAGGATAACCAATCTCTCCCAATCTAACTAATTGGTAACCTACATGCTATCAAAACCTTCGAGAGATTCACCTGTACAGTCACAACCCCAATCAATAATATACTTTCACACGTACATAATCAAATGAAAACCTCTAGGGTATTCTAGACAACTTGATGTTTTTTCTCAAATTTTCATAGTAGGACTATCAACCAAATCTTTGACAGAAGATTCCTCAATCATACACTTTCCTTTCCTACTTCCCATGCAACAACATATCTTCGGAAATTCATTCTTCAATTAAAACCAAGCTATGCCCTCCCTCTCAACCAGGGAGCATCTTTGAGGAGCCTCGGTATTGAAAAAAGGATGCTACAACTCCCAAGGCTACCAAATTTAATTATCAACTCGGGGTTCGTACAAACTTAAGAGGTATTGACACTATATGTGTGACATACGATGCGCCATTCTTTTGTTGTTATGATATAATGGAGTGCATGTACTGAAGCCAAATCCTAAACTAATTCAAGAGAATGAAATGTTCGAAATGGATTCAAACCATGAAACCTTCTACTATTGTGCATGTAGATTCAAACCATGAAACCTTCTACTATTGTACATGTAGATTCAATCCTACTGTCCTAAGCATGTAGATTCAAACCATGACACCTTCTACTATTGTGCATGTAAATGAATATAAGAAATTTGCTTTAATTTTCGTCTTTTTTTCAAGTGAGAGTGTCAAATATAATCTCTTTTGGTGATGTGGCAGGTGGCTTGGAGATGATGGTGGATGGTTGGAAGTCTTGGGAGACCCTTAGGTGACTTTGTGTGGCTTCCTAGAGGTTTTCCCTTAATTCAGCCTCAAAACAGAGCACTACAGGAAAACCTACAGGATGTACTAAAAACTTCCAGGATCCCCTAAAAATCTACAGGATACAAACGAGAGAAAGAAGATGGATATTGAAGGTGATGGAAAGCTTAAGGAAGGTGGTTGGTGGATGGAATGAGGCAAGGGAGTGCCTAGGACCACTTCAGAATTCAAAACCAAAGGTGAAAGATGGATGGATTTGCTCAAAAAGCTTGGAGATGTTTTCTTGTGAAATGATGAAATTGGTGAGGGTTTAATGACCAAAAAAATCAAATCCAAATTATATGGGACAATTTTTTTTCTTAAATAGGATGTCTTAGGTCCCTATTCTAAGTGGAATCACTAAAAAATACCTCTGTTAACCCATGCAAAAAAATAAAAAAACATTACTAGTCGAAAATCTAGAAATTCGAGAACTAGTGAGCTAGTAAATCTAAAAAATGCCTAACCAAATCAAATGAAAATGAAATGGGGTAATTTTTGTTATGAATTAGAATGTTTTTGTGATTTAATGCAAGTGGAATGAACTTGATTGAAGCTTGTTAGCATTCTCTAAAAAATAGCATAAATTTACTGTTCTTTGCTAAAAAGGAGGTCCAACAAGTCTAGATTTGGGAATAAGAAGATTAATCCAAGAAGCTCAATGATTACTATGAACTTCCAAATATTTTCCAAGGATGAAATAATGCTTGTGATCCTACAAAAAAACTTACATAAGCCATTTAACTCGATCCAATAACAAGAAATCATTAATTCTAAATGCAGAAATATAAAGAAATAAAAACAAGAGATGCATGTAAATAAGTAGTGAAAAGAAGGAAAGAAAATGATACAAAAGGGCTCTGAGGTTGCCGAGATGGCCAAACCCAAGGAAACTCAGAGACTTATGGAGGAGAACAAGATTTAGAAGTTGAACATGACACCAATGTTCATTATTTTCGTTAATGGAATTACATCCTTGCAAGAAGCTCTCCCCACAATAACACTAATGAAAAATCTCCCTAGAGGCAAATTCAACTTGGTTCTTATACAAAATGATTAGGAATCGTTCCCCATGAATGGAGGAAGCTTTTCCCACCAAAATCACTTGACTAGTGGATCTGGTCTCTTGATTAGTGGAACACATTCCTAAATTTTCTCAATCATTGGAGTTCCAATCTATCTCATAATTCCATAATATCTTTTTGATTTATTATTTATTATTGATCCTCTTATAATAGGGAACAAGTCCCTAAATTATCTCCTCCTCCAAATCTTCATAATCTGCCCAATATTTTCATAATATTTCACAAAAGTAAATAATATTAGGCATAAATATCCAATTATTTATAAACCTTCATAATTAATATATTAAAGTTAAAAATAAATTATCTAATGTAGAAATAGAGGTTTAATGTGCTGAAGGATGGTCATAGGCCTTAATTTATATCTAATTTAGAGGCCCATCATACCCCTATTGAAAGTGTTGTTCATCCGCTGAGCGACTTAGTGACCTCATTATGCCTCATCCATGGCCCTGGTGGCCTCTCTCTTGTGTATTAATAATATTGGCTGCAAGTTTTGCAAGGACAAGCCCAAAACCATATTTGTGTAGAGAAAATTCATTGTTTCTTGAGACCATTAGCTTGCCTTCTTCTTCTTATGGCCTAGATGACTACCTAATGGCCTTGGAGTTCTCTGAAAAAGCTCTGTCATCTTGGGGTTTAACATAATTTGTTCATTTCTTCCTTCTTGTAGCAACATTTTGCCTTCCCGTAGTAGTCATCCCTCCTCTTTCAAGGTCTTCTAACTGTATGGAGTGATGAGAAATGATGAAGAGAGATTGGATGATGATGCTAGGGCTCAAAGGGAGTAGTGTAGGTTTGCGAAAATGGAGAGAATGCTCTATTTGTTTGTTTTTTTTTTTTTTAAGAATGAAATGGGATGGATGAATGATGAATAGATAATGAATATGAAGTGGATGGAAGGCTTGGAGTGCTGTTGTGACTTGGCCTTTGCACAAATTTTTTCTTTTAACTGCTGTCCTCATTCCTTGAAATCATCACCCTTGATAATTTGACTTTTCAACATTGCATGAGTGAAGGAGTGAGTTGCAATTAACTAGTTGAAGGCAATTGAGATTGCTGACCCATGCTTAGCTTATAAAACCTCATCTCTCATGCATTGACAACAAATTTTTAACTATAATATGCTCAAGAGAAGAGGTCAAGAATATTGCATACCTGTACCTACCTGATGGTTGTTGGAGAGACCTTCATGCTGCTGTTGAGTTGATGTTGATGTGCAGGTGTTGGATGGTGACGCTGATGATCCTGATGTTGCTGCTAGGCTCTGGTGGAGCTTCTTTGACCTCTGGATCTCCATGCTGAAGCTCACTACAAATCTATGGCTACTTCATCATCATATCCCCTAATTTTTCAAAGAAACCCATCGAATTGTGCCTTGTGAATATCTCTAGTATAGGAGGGTGCAGATGAATCCTCATTGTGTTGATGGGTTCCCCCTGTCATTTTTCTTTGATGGATGGAGGTTTGTATATGTCTGATAACAAATTTAAAAATGATGTGTATACAATTCCCCAACACTGCAATCTTTTTCAATAAACTAGGAGGTTTTTCTATATTATTTTCATTTGGAAAATGTCAGACCAGGAGGTAACCCCTCAAATGTAATCATATTATTCATTCAGGTTTTTCATTATTATATACAAGAGGGAGTCACTGTACAGTTCATCTCTCGATGACTCTCCATTTTCTCTATTATTTATTTACACTAATTACAGTTGTTTACCCAATCCCTTGATTAGGTGTCAACATTCCCCCCCTTAATATGAAGGGATGTTGGTGAGTCCAAGCATCGTTCTGAATCTTTCAAGCTTTTATCTTCCAAGCGTTTTAGTGAAGATGTCTGCAATCTTCTCATTAGTGGAACAATGGCAAATATGGATGGTTTTGGCCTCAACATGATGTCGAATGAGATGATATTTTGTATTGATGTGCTTCGTTCGATCACAGAACTTTGGGTTCTTGACCAACTTTTTTTCCGAGGTATTGTCAATCATGAGTGGAGTCGATTGTACTTGTTTTACTTGCAAATCTTCCAGAATTTTCCTGAGCCACAAAATTTCTTTTGTTGCCTCAGCTACTGGCACATATTCCGCCTGTGTTGTGGAATTTGCTGGAACTGATTGTTTGCATAATCTCCAGGAGACATCTCCTGATCCAAGACTCATAGCATAACCCAAAGTAGATACCCAAGTTTCTTTGTCTCCATTGAAGTCTAAATCAAAGTATCTAATCAAGCTGAAGTCACCCACCTATGTATACTTGATTCCAAAGTATTGAGTTCCCTTCAAGTATTTTATAACTCTTTTTACAGCAGACCAATGTCCCTCACAAGGCTTTTGCATAAACCTGGAAAGGATTCCAACATCAAACGAAATGTCTGGTTTGATAGTAGTTAGGTAGCTGAAACTTCCTAAAAGCTATCTATACTTTGTTGCATCCTCAAATTCTTTTCCTTCAATGGATGTGAGATTTAAGTTTTGTTCCATTGGAGTAGTCAGAGGGTTGCATTTAGTCATGCCGAACTTGTTCAATAGATCTCCAATGTACTTCTTTTGAGAAAGGAATATGGACTTTGGATGTTGAGTTACTTCAATACCATGATAGTAATGAACATAGCCCAAATTAGTCATTTCAAAACCTTTCCTTAATTCTTTATTTATGGATGCAATGTAGCTCTCATTGTTCCCCATCATCAAAAGATCATCTACATATACCACAAGATATACAACTGTTTTTCGGATTTCCAACCTTCTTGACAAATAAAGTTGCATCATCAAGATCATAATGTTTAAAATTGAGTTTCAGAAGATGCTTACTTAGTTTTTCATACCAGGCTCGCGGTGCTTGTTTGAGGCCATACAAGGATTCACAAGTTTGCATACTTTATGTTCATGTCATTTTACAACAAATCCTTCAGGCTGGGACATAAAAACATTCTCTTTTAGATCTCCATTCAAGAAAGCAGTTTTTATATCCATTTGATGAACTTTCCAACCGTTCTGAGCTGCTAGGGCAAAGAGTGTCTGGATGGTAGCCCATTTTGTTGTAGGGGAAAAAGTCTCCTCATAATCAACCCCTTCCTTCTGTGCAAAACCTTTTGCCACAACCCTGGCTTTGTGCTTGTCAAGTGAGCCATTAGATTTATACTTGTTCTTGTAGACCCACTTGCAGCCAATTGGTTTGGTTCCTAATGGAGGATCAACTGACTTCCAAGTGCCATTCTTTATCAAGGCATCATACTCCTTTTTTGCTTCTTTCCATTCATCATGAGAAGCAACTTATTTGAAGGAAGTTGGTTCAAAATCTGTAGACAAATTCAATTCACAATCATAAGAAACGTCCATATCAACAGGTGAATCATAGTCATCTACATCACCTCCATTTTTCTGGGTTGAATTTCTAGTTCATGTCTTTCCAATCTCATCAGAATGAACACTTTCAAGTGTCTTTGTTAGCCACTTTGGGGGACCTTTCTGAGATGGTCCAGGCTACTCCGTTGATTGAGTTGGGAGTGAATCAAGATTGTGTCTCCCAATTCTGTCAATCACATCACTCAAAATATCATCCGTTGTTGGAGTTTCATGCGTGGGAGAGAGTGCTTCAAAAGAAGATTCCACAATTTGATCTATTATAGGAATCTCCCCCCTTCAAAATGTGGAATCTGATTATCAAATTCTCGAAATGATTTTGCTTTTGCGAATCTATCCAAGCGATCAAGTTGCCGCTCAACAACATTGTCAGTTTTGGATGATTCAAGAAAGATTACATCTCTAGATACAACAGATTTTTATTAACTTCATCATAGAGATGGTATGCTTTGGAGGTGTTTGAATACCCCATGAAGATACACTTACAACTTCTTGAACCAAGTTTGTTTCTATGTACCTTTGGTATCAAGGCATAACATGTGGAACCAAAGACTTTGAGATGATTTACCGAAGGAATGTGCCCATACCACATTTCATAAGGAGTCTTGTTTCTAATAGCATTAGATGGACATCTATTCTTTACATATACAACACATAGAACTACATTAGCCCAAAACATCATTTTTACATTTTTTAAAAACATCATGGAGCGCACCATATTTAAGATTGTCCTATTCATTCTTTCAACTACTCCATTTTGTTGGGGATTATAAGGCACAGTTGTTTGATGTTTGATCCCATGTTGGTGAAGATAGTTTTAAAATTCATTTGAAGTGTATTATTTTCCATTATCAGTGCGAATAGAGCCAATATGAGATTGTGCATAACTTTCAATCCATGTACAAAAGTTCCTGAATGTTCGAAAAACATCAGATTTGTTCTTCAATAAATAAACCCAACACATTCTGGTGTAGTCATCAATAAATGTCATCATATATTTATTTCCATTTGCAGAAAGAACATGCATTGAACACATAAATTTGAATGAATGAGTTCAAGTTTTCTGTGTGCTCTGGAATGTGAATCATGAAAATAATGTTTGTTATGCTTTCCTAGAGTGCAAGCATCACATTGCTTAAGTTTCGTAGGAATTGTAGGAAAACCAGTAACACCATTTTTCTTCAACAAGCGAACACTGTCATAGTTCAAGTGTCCAAATCTAGCATGCCATATTAAACTTGTTCTTCAATAAATAAACCCAACACATTCTGGTGTAGTCATCAATAAATGTCATCATATATTTATTTCCATTTGCAGAAGGAACATGCATTGGACCACATAAATTTGAATGAATGAGTCAAGTTTTCTGTGTGCTCTGGAATGTGAATCATGAAAATACTATTTGTTATGCTTTCCTAGAGTGCAAGCATTACATTGCTTAAGTTTTGTAGGAATTGTAGGCAAACCAGTAACACCATTTTTCTTCAACAAGCGAAGACTGTCATAGTTCAAGTGTCCAAATCTAGCATGCCATAATAAACTTGACGGAAATGTACCTTTTTCATAATAAGAATTGTATGAGAAATTTTGTGCACGAGCAGAGGTACCCTACAGCTTGAGAAGCCTTCTTCTATCTTTGTCATGACAAGTGAGTGGTCTGATGCTTTTCTCACTTTAAGCTTGCCATCAAACATATGAATGGAGTGTCCTTGCTGGTGGATGTGGACCAAGGACAACAAGTTTCTCATGAGCTGTGGGAGATATAAAACATGATGCAGAAGAAAGTCTGGATGACCAGGCAATTTAAGCTTGATTGTACCAAGCCATGATGTTTTGAGTTTTGATTTGTCTACAAAGTATACTAATCCATCAACATTGTCAGTAAATTCTTCAAAAAAATCTCTTCTAAAAGTCATGTGGCAAGTTTCCCCTAAATCAAGCAACCAATACTTTTTCCAAAAAGCAAGTGAAGCATTAAATAAGTCTTCATTTACTCCAATATTACAGTGTGCCACAACATAGTGAGCGGATTCAGGTGCTCTACCTTTCTCTTTGTCATTAGTTTTACCTTTGGGTTGGTTTCTTTCATGTTCAATTATATCCCAAGGCAACTTGCATGTGGATGCATCACGTGATCCATCTCTTTTGCAGTGTATGTAGTGCAAATATGACTTTTCTCCTTGAGAGAGTCTGCCCCCCCGCCTCTCAAATTTCTTCCTCTTTCTCTTCAACCACGTCTTCCTCTCAAAGAATCTTGAGCAAGATTATTCTCTCTATGTGCAAGGCACACAACCTCTTCAGAAGATTAAGAAGCTATCTTCTTCCCAAAAGCTTTCTCTCTTTCAACAAATTTTTTCACAAGGGAGTCAAAGATAATATCTTTGAGGTTTCCATTTGCTTGCAATGACTTAAGATAATTTGAGTAAGTGGGATAAAGTGCCTTGAGAAAAGCTATCAGAGGAATGTCCAGTTCAACATTAGTGACTTTGATATCATGCATAATATATTTTACTTCTGATGCAAGAGCAAGAGGATCATCGTTGTGTAATTCAAGGGTGAACAATTTAATCATGAGTTGAACAACTTCAAGTGCAGAGTGTGAGTCATAGAGTTCCTTCAATTTTTGTAAGGCTTCAAAAGCATTTGAAAATGGTGAAATATGGCGACTCACCTCTTCATTTACTGATGCTACAATGAATGCATAAGCCTCGCTGTTCTTATTTTCCCAAATGGTAATTTCCTTGTTTGAGGTAGGTTGCTTTGGCTCTTTGCCTTTGTTTCCAACACACACTCTTTTTCACAACTCATTAAAAATGAGAGTGTGTTTGATTTTCCGAGACTACTTAGGATATTTATCCTTCCCATTGAGAACAAATCCCACAATAGCTATCAATGAGTGCATCTTAAAAATGTGTACTGTGTAAAACAAATCGCTCTTCTGTTGGTAAAAAAATGACGCAGGAGGTTGACGAAAATGAGGTGGTAGTCTGTAATTCGACTACTGGTTAACTTTGTAACCAATCAGCTGCGCTTAAATCTAGTTATGTATGTGGATTTTCCCCCTGAGGGTCCCACATATCTAACCAATCACTGTCGGTCCCTCATTGACTTCTCCTTTTATCAAGCGCTTCAATCTGCGCCTTTGATCTCACTTCTCCAGATCCAACGGATATCGTGTCGTCCGCTCACCAACTAACCCGGACGATCTCCACTGTCGATGTGACTCGTTCAATCGAATGGTTGTCATGTAATCTCGCGTGAAATCTTTCATGACCAATATCAGGTCGAGAGCGCGCGAGAAAAATGGTTTTCTTGTGCTATGTGTCACCTGCTAAGGTTAATCACGTGAATTTTAGGAATACCGTTTACAACCTTTAGGGCACATGAGATATTGCTTCCCACTTATCAATACCACCCACATGCTTAATTCATACTTTTAATAAAGGAACTTAAGGAAAGGTTTAGTGATTAAACTCAATAATTAACACTTAACGCTAATTGACTGTGATTTATAAATAAAATGTATGAACAGAGAAAAATACCTGATTAGGGTCCAAAACGCCGATACAGAGTCATAAGATAATTTCATTCATCACACCCGTGTTTAACACTATGAAACCAAGAGAGGTATATTGGTAGGCAGTATGCATGCAAGTGTGGGAGTGTGTTGAAGACCCGAAAATTGGGTCGACAACAAGGGGGATACCCACCCGGTCTGGACCTTGGTTGGCAGCGCCTTATCCGTTTGGTATAGCGGGTCCGACTGGGGATAATGGGACCAGTTTCCCAATCTAAGGGTGTGTGTGTGTGTGTAGAGTTGAATGATGCTGATCTAAGAGTACTTAAAGCTAATTTAATTCAGATTCTTAAACTAAATCTATGCTATTTTAATCTAATGAGAAACAACACATCTAATCTACGCTAACCCAGGGTGTATTTCTTCTATTATGCGATCTAAAGAGATTTCAAACAATAACTGGTAATAAAGATCATTCAGCTATCATAAGAATAGAAATCAATTAAGATAAACCACTTTGC
>APFE031170261.1:170055-182053 GCA_000404065.3 Pinus taeda
TCTTTAGTGGTCTCTGCCAGGTTTGGGTTCTCTGCTGCGAATTTCTTGACAAATTGTGCATTGTAAGTCGTCTGCGGTCCAGGAAGATGATACATAAGCTTTAAGTCTTGCGCGGCAAATGAACCTATGAGCCCATGTCCTCGAACCTTGAATTGTCTGTTGTGCAACTCTGCATTGTCAAGTATCCACTTGATCATATCTGTATATGGTAAAATTTTGGGTCTAGCTACTATTCGGTGAAGAAATGAACATGCTAGCTCCTCCAAGGACGCCTCGGAAGAGCGTTGTGAGCCCGCGGTAATATCAACTTTCATTACTCTAGGATTTTCTTCCTCCAACAGCCTGTACATGCTTTCCCACGTCGAAATTCCTGCGTCTCTCTTGCAGGCAGTGTCTATATACAAAGGTGCCATCTCCTTCGTCTTTTCCTTTGCCTCGGAGCCTTGACCTTTATGTTTCTTTCCCATTTGCTCCTGCGTTCGGCTTTGAATCGTCTTAGCCCTTTGTTCCTGCAGATTACGAGTGAAGTGGAAATGACTGATTAAGAAAGGTGATGGGAGATTTTTAAATGCAACAGATATATCAAATATGCCACTTTACGTGAAGTAATTCTTTACAAAAGCATGCGTCTTCATTTCATTTAATAACTGACAACTAATCCATTTACTATCATTAAAAGCGCATGATCTTGAGTCAGATTATGGTAAGTGGCTTTTCTTTGAATGGCGTGCCCGAAGGATTCGTGATTAAGTGATTCATGATTCGCTTACGTAACATCGAAGATCGTGCCATCGCAAATCACGCCAATCACAAATCGCAAGATCGCATATTGCACCATCGCAGCGATCGCAACATCGCAGGGATCGCAACATCGCAGGTCACAACATCGCAGGTCGCAGAAGTTTAATGTTTGCCAAATATTGCCAGTTTATTTCTGCGATATGCGATCTTGCGATCGGTGTTATCACGGATCTGTAGATCTTGAAGTTTTTCCTTATGAGCATTACTTCATTGCGATGCGATGTTATGCTTGACACGAGGGTCTTGCGCATAATGATATTATATGGGAATGAAGGCATTTCCTATCTTTCTTGCAATGCAGTTTTAAAGATATTTCCCTCATCGTAGACTTAGGTTAAAAATATTGAAAAGACCTTTCTAAGCTTACGATGGTAACCTTATTTTGAAGAAAGGAAAAACTTGCTTTTTTTCTTAAAAATCTAACTAAGGGTCCCCGTTCATTTAGTATTTTGGACAACACTTAAATGAACAAGGGGGGGGTTGTTGCTGGCCACAACAATTGGCGATTCACTTGGGAGAACCAGCTATCTCTGATCTTCTATTGACGTTTTTCAAACTTCTGAAAACAAAGATTTTCTTAGAAAACTTAAACTTTATTATAGAAAGATAAGACATATTATACTTCAAACTGTCAATGATATTTTGTTTCAACCCCTTTCTATTTTAATTACTTGTATCCTTAACTTGTCCTTGCATTTAAATCAGCCATTACTTGGTCTTGAAATAAAAATTAAAATAAAGTCTTCCCTGTATAGCAGTCCTTTTTAAATATGCTTCTTTGTCACAGGCAGAGCCTCTGCTGCCAGCAGGCGTCCATAGCCTCGACAGGGTTACCTATTATCCAGTAATGATCCTTTATCCTGCTTAAGGTTATTTACAACCTTTCAGAGAAAAACCCATTTTGACACTTTTTCTTTTTTATTCTCTAAAGAACAATATCTTGGTTTGGTGGCCAAATTATGATACAGGCATTCACTTGATTTACACTCTTGCTGAACAAGCTGGCTCGTGATGAGACCCCTTGTCTTTTGATTGCAACAATCTTGAGTCGTTGCCCTGTTTTGGTGGACAGTATTGGAAAAGTCAGCAGGTTATAATATCTGTGATCATGATAAGTCGGCTCGTGATGAGACCTCTTATTCTTTGAGATATAGTGTTTTCTCGGATTGTTTCTCTGAATGCTGTGATTTCCTTCAGCAGGAGGAAGTCAATTTTTTTCCTTAAGAAAGTTCTGGACGATAATAATAGAGCTTCTTTGGAAATGGTTGTTTCTACAGAGAATCCTTATTTTGTTATTGATGCCTTTCATTGTACTGACGTAAAACAATTCCTTCACTAATATTGCTTTCTTCAAATTTTTTGGAGTTGAAACTAGTATCATATCTGGGTTAAACTTCTATTGATAATAAAGATCAAGTTTTCCAAAAAAAAAAATTGCTATTTATAGAAGCAAAAGTTCAAAATCTTGTCAGAGAAAAGGTGTCTTTAGTAAACGTCAAATGTTGTTGACCATAGCAAATTTTATTATGGAGAAAAAGTATTTAACGAAATGAGAGGTAGACATTCCCTAGGGTTATGTAGAGAATAGGGATAATATCTTCTCTTATTTTGCCTACCAACTTTTCAAAGTAAACCTAATAACCTAACTAAATTACTCCTACTCCTATCCTAACTATATACAAAAATTTGACTAGGTGAAATGATATTTCCAGTGGAGCCATCTTCTCATTTTTATTCCTACACGTACGTAACTTTCCAACATTAGTGTTAAGAACATAACTTTTCTTGGATTGTTAATGTTGGATGTGGAATAAGAGTGAATAACTTCAGTTGGAATTCTGTCCGAAATTTCTTTCTCATGAAAACTTCTTTCCAACTGAATATCTATTGGATCATAGAAATGAGGATGAATTTTTGTTATGGATTGATGATCTTGTAATAGAGGAAGTTATGTACTTCCTTGACACAGTTTAGCTTTCCAAAATGGTAGCTCGTCTTTTGAATGTTCTTTGATAAGGTGCTCAACATACCAGAGTAATCTATCAAAAGTCTGAAAATTTAAAACACAATCCGATTTTGTACAGAATGAGTGCAAGTGAGAAAGAAATAAATGATTATCTGTACAAATAATGTTACAGCACAACTGGGATTGGCTTGGAATATTTTGTTGTTCACAAGAACTAGCCAGGTATTGTGAATCAGAAGACAAGTTATGATTGTGAACAGGCATGGAGGGTTCTTCATGATATGAATCATAGATCGGGTATTGTCTTGGATAGTAAAATCAGGTCAATGGTCTTTCGCTTTGAAATGAGGATTGAATGATATGATTTCTGAATTAGAATATCTCTCATTATTTGAGTTTTTATGGGTTACTTGAGATAAATCAATAACATCATCGTTGGCAAAGTAACCATCATAAATGATTTTACAGGTTTCCCTAGATTTCTCTTTTTCGTCATATATTTTCAGACAAGGAAGGTCAAGTGGTTCTTGTTTGAAAATAATCAAAGGATGTTCTATAGCTATCTCTTTATCTTGAAAACCTAATGATGACTCGTTTGAATAATCCTCTGTGATTTTTGAGATATCTTTAATATTGAGAGGGGAAAAGTTATCATCACTAAAAATATCAGGATAAAGAGAAAAATGTGATTCTGAAACAACGCATTTGAGAATATCATCATGGAAAAATCTTCATTCATCAGATTCATCATAGACATCGGGCTTTAGATCATACCTTTGTGTACTGATACTTTTTGAAAGAGAAATAGTTTGTTGTTCTAACCTTGGCATCTGCATTTGTTGACTTGCAACGATATTATCTGACCTTGTATCAAAGTTATCTCCTGGTTCCAAGGCAGGCTTCCCTCCACCATTCTCGCTTTTGTCTTCTTGTATTAGAGCATGGATGACTCCTAGGCTTTGGGGACTTTCTTCATTATGAGCAATTTGTATATTCAAATTGGAATTCTCGTTCATATTAGAAAGAAATGAGACAAAACTCGAACTAATTTCTGCTTGATCAGACATAGGAGGCAGGGAGTGTTCAGCATAATCTAAATCTTATCTATGAGTTCACTTAAGAATCGTACTTAGACAATAGATGAAATCGCATAATAAAATCCCTAAAGATTCATCTTGTTTTTTGTAGATAATCAAATTTCATATATACTGGTATAGTCATTACAATCAAATCAAAATGAAAGTCTGACGAATTGGTCCCAGCTGTGAATCGATGCAACTGGGAGGGTTCTGCAACCATTTTCTAGTCTGCATGAATGTAAGAAAAAATTTTGCATAAAACGCCTTCATAATTCTTTGGAACACATAACTTGAAACTCCTTTGAATAAATTGAAGAGCATGATTAAAAGCAGAAGAATTATTCTTACCATTGAATTTTACCTGAGACAAGAGTCTTACCACCTCAGGTGGAGTGTTGGAAGAGGTAGGAACATGGATGCAACTCCAAATGGGAAGTTTGTGAGCAGCCATCCAGATTCAAATGTTACAATTAAAAATCATTCCAACAGACACTATATTCAGGCCCTCCTTCTAGCGCCATTTATGTTGAAGCCCCGAAAATAGGGTCGACAACAAGGGGGATACCCACCCGGTCCGGACCTTGGTTGGCAACTCCTTATCCGTTTGGTATAGCGGGTCCGAGTGGGGATAATGAGACCAGTTTCCCAATCTAAGGGTGTGTGTGTGTGTGTAGAGTTGGATAAGGCTGACCTAAGAGTACTTTAAAGCTAATTTAATTTAGATTCTTAAACTAACTCTATGCTATTGTAATCTAATGAGAAACAACACATCTAATCTATGCTAACCCAGGATGTATATCTTCTATTATGCGACCTAAAGAGATTTCAGACAATAACTGGTAATAAAGATCATTCAGCTATCATAAGAATAGAAATCAATTAAGATAAACCACTTTGCATAAGAAGTTAGGCAAAACAGTTGTGAACAGCATATCGCATAATAAGTTATTCATATATACATAAATAAATGACTCCACCGTACAGAAGTGCCAAATGGTAACTCATACATTCATGCAGTAACATATAAACAACTGAAAACTGTATATCACTTCAAGAATATAAGCAGAAATGGCCAAGAGATAAAAGTACCATTTATGACTAATCCTACTCAAAAACTTCAAGCAAAAACGATTTATCTCTACTTGTTCTAACATCTACTAAGAGTACAAAATTGCAACATCAGTAGCAGATATCAAATGCAAATATTAATAAATCTCGATCCATCCATTCATCAAAACCTCCTCTCAGGGTGCAGAAGTGCATGTTTCGAGGACAAGTTTTTGACAAATCTTTGGACCCTTCTCTAAATGCATGAGAAGGGTTAAAATACTACTTCCTAATTCTAATAATAGTGTCTTTACAAAATTTAGGATGCGGTTTTCAAATGACCGTCCTTTTTCTAATCTAATAAAAAAGAAAAAACAAACTTCTAAAAATAAGGCTACTTCTGTACTTGGTCCTTAAAACTGCAAGTATTCATCATGGACTTTGAGAAGAGTCGGTTGGCCGACTTCTGCGCTGAGCTAGGCTGCGAAAACAGAATCTATGAGAGTTGGCACTACTTTCTTGGTTGATTTTATGATGCATTTCACAGTCATCCATTGACTGTGCGGCTTGACCAAGTATGCCCAATAACACTCCCAATTTAACCTGTTCAATGCCTGGATCGCTTTTCCCTTTTCCTGCGCCTTCTGCTTCCAGTCATGATTTATTTGGTAGATACCTCGGGGTGGTCTCTGTGATTATGTTGGCCCTGTGTAAATTCTCATTTACACAGTTGATAAGAATGTGTGCCTGTGTGGCCGTTGTCTCTGCTGCTTGTTCCGCCTGCCTGATTTGATCATCCCATTTATTAAAGAGCGATTCTTTATGACTCTCGTTTATTCTGGGTGCACTTGCTCTTTTCCCTTCATCTTCATCACACATCATTCTATACAGGGGTAATATAAGCCTGTGACAAATCTGATAGAAGTGCGAGACAAACTGGGGATCCCATAACATCTTATGATAAACATGGAGAGGTAATGGGTTTTGGGTAGTCCATTTCCAACCCATAGTGGGAAATCTAGAAACATAGAAAATAGAATCCATAATATACGCAGACAGATAAAAAGGAGAATAGACCCTTTGAGACAAGGATCTTTTAGACCGGTAATTCATAACAACCGTGTATAGATTATCAGAAAATATCTTGGCCCAATCCATAATATCGGCGTTTGTGGTAGCGTCTATTAGTGGTAGCCATTCAGACGAAAATTTATTGATGTCTGGCATCCCAAATAGTCTACAAAGCATGGCCGCAGCAAAACAATACGGAGAGGTGAGGGAACCAATGTTTTACATACCGTTTTTGTCCTTTTTGAGCGGCTCCTCTTTTCTGGACCAATCTTTAGTGGTCTCTGCCAGGTTTGGGTTCTCTGCTGCGAATTTCTTGACAAATTGTGCATTGTAAGTCGTCTGCGGTCCAGGAAGATGATACATAAGCTTTAAGTCTTGCGCGGCAAATGAACCTATGAGCCCATGTCCTCGAACCTTGAATTGTCTGTTGTGCAACTCTGCATTGTCAAGTATCCACTTGATCATATATGTATATGGTAAAATTTTGGGTCTAGCTACTATTCGGTGAAGAAATGAACATGCTAGCTCCTCCAAGGACGCATCGGAAGAGCGTTGTGAGCCTGTGGCAGTATCAACTTTCATTGCTCTAGGATTTTCTTCCTCCAACAGCCTGTACATGCTTTCCCACGTTGAAATTCCTACGTCTCTGTTGCAGGCAGTGTCTGTATACAAAGGCGCCATCTCCTTCGTCTTTTCCTTCGCCTCGGAGCCTTGAGCTTTATGTTTCTTTCCCATTTGCTCCTGCGTTCGGCTTTGAGTCATCTTAGCTCTTCGTTCCTGCAGATTACGAGTGAAGTGGAAATAATTGATTAAGAAAGGTGATGGGAGAGTTTTAAATGCAACATATATATCAAATATGCCACTTTACGTGAAGTAATTCTTTACAAAATCACGTGTATTCATTTCATTTAATAACTGACAACTAATCCATTTACTATCATTAAAAGCGCATGATCTTGAGTCAGATTATGGTAAGTGGCTTTTCTTTGAATGGCGTGCCCGAAGGATTCGTGATTAAGTGATTCATGATTCGCTTACGTAACATTGAAGATCGTGCCATCGCAAATTGCGCCAATCGCAAATCGCAAGATCGCAGATTGCACCATCGCAACGATCGCAACATCGCAGGTCGCACAATCGCAAGTCACATAAGTTTAATGTTTGCCAAATATTTCCAGTTTATTTCTGCGATATGCGATCTTGCAATCGGTGTTATCGCAGATCGGTAGATCTTGAAGTTTTTCCTTATGAGCATTACTTCATTGCGATGCGATGTCATGCTTGACACAAGGGTCTTGCGCATAAGTATATTATAGGGGAATGAAGGCATTTCCTATCTTTCTTGCAATGCAGTTTTAAAGATATTTCCCTCATCGTAGACTTAGGTTAAAAATATTGAAAAGACCTTTCTAAGCTTACAATGGTAACCTTATTTTGAAGAAAGGAAGAACTTTCTTTTTTTCTTAAAAATCTAACTAAGGGTCCCCGTTCATTTAGTATTTTGGACAACACTTAAATGAACAAGGGGGGGTTGTTGCTGGCCACAACGGGACCATATCAGAGTGGTTTTAGCTTTCTATAGGCTCCAGTAAGGCGTTCCTTTTGCAAATTCAATGAAACTTTGTCACCCACATAAAACTTGTGTGGCACTCGATGTTGATCATGTCACTGCCTATACTTGGAATTTGATTTTTCGATAATTTCATGGACCTTTTGGTGGATATGTTGGATGTGCTCAATGAAGTTATTTGCCTTATCGACTTCTAACTGGACATGAGCCAAATCTGCCTGTGTAGCTGCAAATGGTATGGCCACATCAATGGGACATAGTGGCTGGAATCCCAAGCCCACTTGACAAGGGTTGTGGCTAGTCGAGTTGTGGAGAGCCCGGTTATAGCTATGCTAGACATAGGGGAGGCTCTCATCCCATGTGCATGGATTTTTTTATTTGTACACACACAAAATGTGTATGATAATATTCTTGATGACCTCTGTCTCGCCATCATTTTGGGGATGGAAAGTTTTGGACTTAGTGAGATTGGTGTCCAACATCGACCAAAGAGTGGACCAAAATGTATTGAGGAAACTGCTATCCTAATCTGAGATGATAGAATGCAGGATCCCAAAGTGTACCCACACATGTTTAAAGAAGAGTTTAGTAGTGGCTTTTGCTATGATATTCTTCTTGTAGGCTACCATAATGGCCATCTTCAAGAATCTATCAATGACCACAAAAACACAGTCATTGCCATGCTTAGTAGAAGGAAGGCTCGACATGTAATTCTTGGAGATGGATTCCCAAGGTCGACCATGGGTAGGCAATGGAGTATAGAGGCCTTGCTTCTTGATGGTCAGTTTGGAAATGATGCATGTAGTGCAGGATTTGGTGTACTTCCTGATATCCTGTTAAAGATTTGGCCAATAGAAATACTTTTGCAGTACTGCCACCATTTTCTTGACCCCGAAATGCCTAGCAGCCCGACTGTAATGTGCTTCCCAAATCATCTTGGCTCGCTCACTTGAAGGAACACAACGGTGTCCCATGTGGCATAACAGGGCATCCTGGAGATGAAAATTTGGAACTCACTGACCCTCCAAGAGTGCTTGGTATGTGTGGCCAAATTTTGGGTCGCTTTTGTAGAGAAGTGGCCAATCAGAAGTCTCGTGCCCACAAGAGTTGAGCATGGTGGTTAACACCATGATCAGTGGTCGGCTGAGGTAGTTTGCAACATTATTGGTGTTTCCCTTCTTATACTTTATATTCAAATGGAACTACCATAGGTATGTGAACCACTTCTGATGGCGATCATTCTACAACTTCCCTTGCATCTGTATGAACTATAGGGGTTAGTGGTTTGTGTGGATGGCCATTTCCTTCCCCAAAATGTAATTCTTCCATTGTCCGAAGACATGCACAATGGAATACATCTCTTTGTCATAAGTGGGATACTTTAAGACTCTATCTGAAAGTGTCTCACTGTGAAATGCCACTAGATGCCCCCAAAACAAACGTATAACTTTGCAACAATTTAACCCATTTACAATGGCTTCAATTCAATTTACCATGATTTTTGATATATTGTAATGCATTGTGATTAGTAAATAAGACAAATTCCTTGGGAAAAAAATAGTGTCCCCACTTCTTCAAAGTCTACACAATAGTATAAATTTCTTCATCATATATAACATACTTCTTTTTAGCATCATTTAACTTCTCACGGAAGAACGCCATTGGTCTACCTTCTTGACTTAAAAATGCTCTAATTGTTATCCCACTTGCATCACATTAAACTTGGAATACTTTTTCAAAGTTTGGAAGCTCCATAACTGGTGTCTCTATCACCTCCTTTTTGTTGAAAATGCAACAAGAGGATGGAGCTTAGTGAAAAGAAGTTGCCTTCACTAAGTGGGCCTGCAGGCTAGTTTTGGCGCAAAGTCTATTTTTAGACTATGTCTATTTTTAGACATATGGATCATGGTCTATGAGTTGCAGGATGCTATTTATGGATGACTGGTCATGTTGGTAAAAATAGATGGAACTCTATTTTTAGACATATGGGCGGAGTCTATTTTTAGACTGCCAGTCTAAATATAGAACAATCGAATATTATTAGCTCTTAATAATATTTGGACTATAAACATTATCTTATCCTCTTGGAGCACTTCAGTTCAGGCTATGGATGTGGCACATGCAGCTTCCAGAAGGAGATACGTGGTTCTTATGGGTTACTTGAGCTATTGCATGAAGGACTTCAGTTAGAACTTCAGTGATTGAGTTCTGTGGAGTTGGATGAGCAGTTAATGGAGTTGTGTTCAGTTTGACTTAGTTGAACTAGTTGTATTTAGTCTAATTGATCAATGGACTAAATGATGAGTGATGTGAATTAGTTATTAATTAATTCACTAATTATTAACTCATAAAGCAACTAAAGAATACATCAGTTAACTCAGTGCATGGTCAGTTCACTGGAGACAAGTGTTAGAGGTGAGTGAAAGGGCAAGACAGCTGTCAGTTGTGACTATAGTTGTGCATGAGATTTGCACATGCATGGATTGAGTATTGCCAATGAGGATTGCATGGTATAACCAAAGCGAATACGAATTTGGATCACACATTTGGAGCCATTCTCATCTATTCTCATGCAGGATTGCGTAGTGGAGGCAGGCAAGCAGCGGAGGAGATTTGAACCTGTGATTGATTCAGATCTGAGCTAGTTTGTGTGTAACAGGTGGAGATAGTATTGAGTACTTGAAAGGAGTATTGTACTATGTATTGTTACATGTTCTCAATCAATATAATATACAGATAGTTTGGGGTTTTTAGCGAGATGCTTTCCCCAGTGATATATTGTGTTGATATGTGTGATTGATGCATCTATGTTCGCATGAGATTGTTTCTAATTTCGCAAAATTGATGATCAATAGTAGAGGAGGTTATGTATTATGCATGCATTCCACAATAGTGTATAATCAGGATAATCTCTATGAATAAGTGTCATATTATTCAAAATTTCTACATGGTATCGGAGCGAGCTGATTTTTAGAAGAGATTTCTACATGATATTAGTGCAAAGTTGATCATCGGATCTATTATTCAAAAAGTGTTTACTTTTTATTTCTTCAGAAAGAGTATGTAATCGGGCCAGGTAGCCCCTAGATTAATCCTTCTTTTTGAAGGTGATATATCCGGTGAATGCCCATACAGTCGATCTCTGTACAAGAAATACTTTGTTCTCACGAATTTTAGATCGGAAGCGGTTGAGTTTTTGAGTTGGTGGAATTCGAATTTGCAGCAGTGTTTTCTTGGTGTCAAAATTGAAATGACTTTCAATGGATTGCAATTAGAGTATGCCCTTGAGGGCAACTCGAACTATATTGCATGGAAAGACAGGATGGAGGCGGTGTTAGACAACAATGGGTTGAAGGAGTTCATAGATGCGGATGTCCCAAAACCTACTGATGCTACTGAAGTTGTGGCTTGGAAAAAGAAGACATCAAAGTGTCGAAGGATTCTGTTGGAGGGCATGAGGGATCACATTGTATCCAGCCTCCATGGAAAGGCTTCTCCATAGTTGATGTGGAAAGCGTTGACAGCCTTATTCCAAAGCAAGAGCAACCAGAGGAAGTTGGCGCTCAAGGATAAACTCAGAAACATTAAGTGTGAGAATGGAGACAGTATGCCCTAGTATCTCACGAAGTTCACCCAATGTCGGGATGAGCTAGGAAGTGTGGGGGTGACTGCCGATGATGAGGACTTGGTGAGCTTGTCTCTCCTTGGTCTTCCGAAGAGTTGGCATTCCTATCAGGACTCTGTCAATGGTCGGGAGAAATTGCCAGGATGGGAGAGACTTTAGTCGGATCTTGTGTAAGAGGAGATCAAGCGGAATACCAGGGACGGATCTTCATCAAAGGTATCTGATGAAGAAGATTTCACTTTGGCTGCCAAAGTAAAGAAGGGAAAGAACGAGAAAGATTCTCATTCCGGTGTGAAAGGAAAGAAGCAGGACATGTCCAAGGTGAAGCGCTTTCACTGTCACCAGCACGGACACTATGCCACAAATTATCCGGGGAAGAAGAAAAATAAGCAAGCTGCTGGATCTGCAGCAGGAGAGGCCTTAACCTCTCAGTTTGAGCTATATTTTTCATTGATCGCATGCTTGGTATCAATTGTGATGGGATCGGTATGGTTCTTGGATAGTGGTGTGTCTTTTCACATGACAGCAGATCGAGACTTGTTCTTTGATCTGGATGAGAAAGACCTTGGAGTGCACATCGAGATGGGTGATGATGGTAGATACAGTGCGACCGACATCGATACCATTTCCTTTGATAGGGAGTCTGGTAAACCCTTCGTATTGAAGGAAGTGATGCATGTTCCAGGATTGAAGAAGAATCTTATCTCTGTGGAGATGTTAGAAGACAAGGGATATGATGTTGTTTTTAGCAAGGGAAAGGCTTTCCTACGCAGTAAGACAACTAGAAAAACCCGGAAGATAGGGGTTCGAGTCAGGAACCTTTATAAGTTGCATGTAGA
>APFE031170272.1:0-16816 GCA_000404065.3 Pinus taeda
CTTATCCATTGAAGATTTTACGAGATAGACCGGAGAGAGCCTTCTCCTGCCCCGTAGGGCTAGCTACGAGGCTAAAAGGTTTGATGTTGCCTTGAGGTTTGCCTTTTTCAGCCTAAGGTGAAATTTCAAGCGCTAACAGAACCACACCTTGTCACCCACTTGGAATTGATGGTCGACTCGGTGCTTATCATGTCAAGCCTTATAACGTGCTTGATAGGGTCCTTTGGCAGGTAACCAAAACAAGTATCGAATGGTGAACGTTGCATCGATGAATGCACTGCTCGGTTGTAGAAATGTTGTATATATGGGAGATGTTCATCCCATAACTTGGGATGTTTCCCATAATAGCCTCATAATAAGTGTACCACAGTACGGTTAACAACCTCTGTCTGTCCATCGGTCTGCGGGTGAAATGCTGTGCTTCTTTTCAATTTGGTGTCCATCATCCTCCACAAGCTGGTTCATTCTCCAAGGAAGCGAGAGTCTTGATCCGACACAATTGATGTGGGTAATCCAAAGTGGACCCAAACATGCTGAAAGAAAAGAGAAGCAGTCTGCTCTGCAGTAATCTGCGTTTTACAAGGCATAATAATACATATTTTGCTGAAACGGTCAACGACGACATACAAATAGTCATGACTCTTCCTAGACAAAGGTAAACCTCCTACAAAGTCCATTGACACACTTTCCCATGGACGACTCGGAATAGGGAGTGGTGTGTAGAGCCCAAGTTTTCTATTAGAGGGCTTTGAAACAGAACACATCACACAACCCTTTACATAGCGAGTCACAATTTTTTTCATATGAGGCCAAAAAAAAAATCTTTGTACATGACATAAAGTCTTTTCGACACCAAAGTGTCCAGACACAAGAGAGGTGTGGGCCTCTCGAATTACATGCACTCTTTCTCCTGTGGGAATACACAATTTACCAAGGTGATACAACAATTTCCCCTCCAAGTGATAGTTGTCCACCTGTGAACCATGGGTTAGTTTTGCATAAACCTACTTAAAGTCATCATCGTTAGCATATTGTTCAGCATAACTTTCAAAATATAATGAAGCATTATGCAAAATAACAGAAGCAGAAATAGGAGGGTGAGATAGCATATCGGCCACTTTATTGCTAGTGCCCTTCTTATAATTCATTACCAGATGAAACTGTTGAAGAAAGCCCATCCACTTGAAATGACGAGATTACTGCAACTTGGTTTATGACTGAAGGTATTGCAAGGGCGGATGATCTATATGGATGATGGTCTCCTTGTCGATCAGGTAGTGTTTCCACTTTTTCACACTCTGCACCAAGGCATAAAGCTCCTTGTCATAGGTGGGACAGTTTATCACAGCTTGAGAAAACTTCTAAGAATGGTAACAAAATGACTTCTTTTGCTGCATTAGTACAACTCCCATGGCATAACCATTGGCATCAGCATTGATCTCAAATGGCTATTGGAGATCGGGTAAGGCTAAGACTGATGCGGGTACTAATTTTTTCTTTCAATGTTTCGAAGGACTTCTGCTATGTTCCTCCCCATTGGAAGACCTATTTCACACTTGCCAATGTGTGCAAAGGTGCTGCAATAACAGAGAAATTAGTAATAAATCTCCTCCAATACTGGACTGCACCTAGAAAGCTACGGACCTCGGTTACGCTAGTAGGCTTAGGCCAATTTACAATTGATTCAACTTTACAGGGATCAATTTTTAACTGACCATGACCAACAATATGACCTAGGTAACCCAAAGAGGTTTTCCTGAACTCACACTTTGACAATTTTACAAAGAGTTTTCCTTTCTTCAGCACATCAAGCACTTTCTTTACATGAACCATATGTTCAAACCAATTCTTGCTAAAAACTAGTATATCATCCAAATATACGAGAACAAACTCATCGATGAAAGACTGGAATATATTATTCATGACCTGCATAAAGGTGGCTGGAGCGTTGCAAAGCCCGAATGGCATCACCATCCATTCGAACAACCCCTGCTTGGTCTTGAAAGCAGTTTTCCACACATCCTGCTCCGCAATTCTGACCTGGTGATAGCCACTGCGCAAATCCAACTTTGTGAAATATATAACATTTTTTAATTGATCCAATAAATCATATATGCGTGGGAGGGGATACCGATTTTTCACCAATATTTTGTTAAGTGCGTAGTAGTCCACGCACATCCTCCAGCTGCCGTCTTTCTTTGGCACTAGAACAATTGGTGAACCACATGGAGAGGAGCTCGGCTTGATTACGCCTTGGTCTAGCAGTTCCTGTACTTGCCGCTTGATCTCCTCCATTTCGACCGCCGACATCCTGTACATGCCGATGTTTGGCAGAGGGGCATCATGTAATAGGTGGATTTCGTGTTGGATTTCCCTCTTCGGAGGTAGTCCCCGCGGCTCCTGAAAAAATTCATTATAATCAGAAATTAAGTCCATTAATTCCTGTTTAAGCTTCCCATCGCAGCCTTATAATGCGTCAGCAAATTCGGCCTCTTTCTCGCTTACAACCATAAGCATGCATGTTTTAATAGAATTCACCAGCCGCTTCATCTACCTAGTTCTTACGAGGCTGGTGTTAATCTTATTTTGATGAGCCCGCACTATGTATTCTACCCCATCCTTGGTGATGTGATATTTATTCCCATGGCAGAAAATGTCTGTTTTTCTGTCATACAGGTAAGGGCTCACTAATACCATGCCACAGATATCCAGTGGTATAACATCCACCTCTACTTTGTCTACCAGCTTAGACCCAATCACAAATTTTACCTTGCACTGCTGGGTTACATTCAATTTAGCTTTATCATGTATCCATCCCAGCAGGTAAGGCTTTGGGTGTGGTTTTGTCTTTAAGCCAAGCTTCTTTACCAGGGATTCTGCAATTAGATTTGCTTGGGACCCAGTATCAAACAGAGTTTCTACTTTGGTGTGATTTATTACAACTCTGATATGAAATAATTCAATTCTTTGTCTATCATTCGAAAGGGACTCATCTACAGAACTGGTGCTTTCATGCGATTTAGAATCAACAGGAGGTGTAAGGGTACCTTTTGTTCCCATTGCTGTGACCAGCGTTTCATCTCCCGAATCTGATCCAAGGTCTTGCTGTGCCACTGCCATTGTTTTATGCTTCCCTTTTCCTCCATACTTCTTTGGACGCTTTTTTGGGTGCTGCTTCCAACAGTGATCATCATCATGGCCTTCTTTCTTGCCGTGATTGCAATAAGGCCGCTCTCCCTCTTTGGCTGCTGTTGTTTTCTTCTCCTTCCCCTTCCATTTCGCTTCGGATTTTCCATTGGGAGGTTTGAACGGTGGCCTTTTAGACTAATCCTCTATTTCATTCTTACCCATGTTCTTAATATGAATTGCTTTCACACTAGCTGCGTCAATAGTGGTTGGTTCAAACAACAATAATGAATGCCGAATATAACTATGCAGTGAGCCAATATAGTTAGTTACAACTTCAGGTGTATCAAGTGAAATACCCAAATTCAGTGCTTGCTTCCTAAATTCTTCTGTAAAACTTTGAACATCCTGTCCTTTGCCTTGCCTTAAATATTGCCAATTCATCAAAGCTTTCTATTTGTATCCTAAGGGATAAAATTGTTCCTTTAATGCAGAAGTAAGATCAGACCATGAGGAAAAGAGCTTACCCACATTTTTATTGCTCTGTAATTTAATCTCCCATCAAACAAGAGCTGTGCTGCCCAGCCGTAGAGAGGCCAACTAGATTTTCACCTCATCCTCTACAATTTGTTAAATCCTGCAGTAAACCTCAATCTACTTGATCCAATTATTAATCTTTTTTGCGTTACTTTCACCATGAAAAACATGAAGATCAAATTTAACATCTAATTTAAAAAAAGGTTTCTTAGATGCATCCTTTGGATTTCTCTGATTATGGTGGTGAGAGGAAGAAGAACCTTCACTCCTAGAAGGAGAAGGAGGGGGTTCTTCTCCACCATTCCCATGTGCTGAACCTTGTCCTTTTGGGTCTCTTTTTCTTTTTCTAGTCTTATAACCAACTGACTGATATTCTCTACCATTGAATAGATAGTCTTTCTGAAATTGAGCTCCTCTTCAATACGAGATTCCTCTTCAGCCATGTTTCTTCTCCGAGGTGAACGTCTTGCCTCTGGATCGAAAGGTTCTAAATTCCCTTCACCTCTTTGAAGCCTGCCTCTTGTTAGCATACAAACATGCAATTCACATCTAAAAATTCTTGCTCTGATACCACTTGATCCAGGATGTTTTCGCTTATAGATGTATAGAAAATAATAACATGTAAAATTGCAGCTTAACACAGAAGGGTGCACATAAGAAAAGAATAAGTAAACACATAAAAGGCACAAAAGAGGACACTAAGGCTTGATAATGGAGTTCGTCCAATTCAGATACGTATATGGGCCCAACTCAATAATGGGGAGGCCTTTCTTATTAAATGGCATGAAATAAAAGAAATGCATTCATCAAACTGTCCAAAAGAGGCTTATACCTCCAATCTGCAAGATGGCCTGTCAAATGGATGCTTGAGATGGAGAGGTAAGCAGCACCAAAGCGTCCCGCAGCAATGAAAGGGGTTGGAATCGTGTAAACTATTTAAAACAGACGAAAATGCTCTCAGCCTCCTGCAAAACAACGTGTTGCAACCATAAGATGCCTCCCTATTCTTTCCATCGATCAGGTTTTATAATGGGTTTCAGACAGAATCCCATGTACATTGGGGCTTGCTTGGTTCATAACAGAGGTCGGTAGAGTGGAAGGATCGACAGGTGCAACCACCTCTTAAAATGGCCCTTTTATCATTACATTGATAAGGCTTCAAAATCCCGAAAAACACTAAAAAGTCTGCATAAAACCATTCACTCAGATTTCAAAAATCATTAAATTGGGTGCATATTATTTATCGGGTCCGGCCTATTATCGCAATTGGCGTATCGTTGTTGCCAAGAGCCTGTTCACGGGGAAATGCCGACCGCCGATCGTTGATATCGGCATCGGCTAATTGCATCGGTGTCCGCATATGTATTGCCTCTGATTCCGCCCGATTGTTTGATCGCCAATCGCACTCCCGCTTGCCGATATATATATATATATATATATATATATATATATATTATATATATATATATATTATATATATATAATAATAGATATATATATATATATAAATAATAGATATGACCGCCGATTAGGTTGTCTTCGGTCCACCGATCCGATTTGGTCGGAGATCGGCGATCGGGGGTTTCACTACACCGCTGTTTATTCCACCCTTATGCAAAACTCTGATTGCGATTTGGCCTTAAAGGCTTAAGACCCATTTTCAAAGGAAATTCCTCATTTTCTTAAGGATTAAAGCATCCTTCTTTTAGCAATAACTCCATCATCCAGACTCGGATTGAAGTACCGTCTGTTTCGTTGGAATCAGGATGACAAGATCTATGCTCTAATCCTAAGATGACTTCCTTCTGATCACTTTGATTCCATGTCATTTTATCTGAAGATCCACCTGGATCACTCTTGCTCCTAGAGAGTTGGATTTGACTTCTACCACTCATGTTCTCATTTATTTATTTTGAGAGCATTTACATATTCTCCCATTATCTAATTAAATCACTTAAAAGCCTAATTATTACATTGACTTGAGACTTAGGAAATCTATTTCCTAAAATGCATGACCCCCTATGTCTACTATTTACAATGATTTTCCTTGGGTTGAATGCTCCTACATCAAAACCTCCTGCCAAGAAGATAGTGCCTCCACACCTTTAGTACATGTATGATCGTTGCTAACTAAAGATCATGCATCGGGTAGTTTTGCTCGTGCTCATTCAGTTTTCGCGACTCATAGCACACCACTTGTCCATCCTTAATAAGGACTCCACCAAGTCCTCTCTTGCAATCATTTGTGCATACTACAAAATCTTTGTTTGAATCCCTAATCTGTAGCACTGGTGCATGTTTCAACAATTGCTTAAGCTGCTTAAAACTAGCCTCACACTCCTCTATCCATTCGAACTTCTTACCTTTCCTCTGCAATGATGTGATAGGATAAGCAATCTGCGAGAAGTTCCTAATGAACCTCCTATAATAGCCTGTCGACCCCATGAAATATCTCACCTTATCCACACTCTTAGGAGCTACCCACTCGATGATGACCCTTATCTTCTTTGGATCTACTGTAATGCCCTCCTTGGAGACAACATTTCCCAAGTAATGTACCTCAGTCTAAAAGAAACTACACTTGCCGAGATTAGCATACAACTGATGCTCCCTCAACAACCTCAACACTGCTGCTAAATGCTCAGTATGCTCTTCCTCATTTTTAGAATATACTGATATGTCATCAATCAACACAATAACAAACTTATCCAAATATGGATGCAACACACTATTCATTAAGCACATAAATGTAATTGGAGCATTAGTTAAGACAAATGGAACTACAACAAACTCATAATGTCCATACCTGGTCTAGAAAGTTGTCTTGTAAATGTCCTCCTCTTTGATGTGTACCTGATGATATCCAGATCTTAGATCAAGCTTCGACAACACTGTTTCTCCCTTCATCTGATTGAACAAGTCATCAATCCTTGGTAATGGGTACTTGTTCTTGATAGTCACTTTGTTCAACTACTTGTAGTTAATGCATAATCTGAGAGTTCCATCTTTCTACTTCAAAAACAATACCGGTGTGCCCCATGGTGATATTCTTGGCCTAATGTATCCCTTGTCTAACATTTCCTTCAACTACAACTTTAACTCTACAAACTTAGGTGTGCTCATCCTATGAGGTGCTTTTGATGCTAGAGTTTCCCTTGGCACTAACTCAATAGAAAAGTCTACCTCCCTGTGAGGTGGCAAATTTGTAATGTCCTCATGAAATACATCCTAAAACTACTGCAGAACTGGGTACCTACTCAACACATCTTCATCCTCAACCTCCTTACCCTTGTCACTAGAAATGTGCACTACAAATAACATACACCCTTTCCTGCGACTACGCTTTGCCTGCATAGTTGTCACCATCCTAACTGATGCGGCTTTCTTCTTACCCTGAAAGACTCATGGTTCCCCATTGTCATCAACACACTCAAGGGCTTTTTCATAACAGTCTACCTTTCTTATATGAAGATACAACCAATCCATGCCCAACAACATATTGTATGATCCCAACGGTAATACATTTAGATGTATTGCGGTAGGCATACCATTCAAATCAAATGCACAAGCTCTTAGCTAATGACGAACTTGTTTATTTGCACCTGTAGCCAATTGCACTAACCGATACTCTGAATGCAATTCCTTACTCAAACCAAACTTATCCACCAAGTGAGGACTAACATAGCTATAATTAGATCCAGGGTCAATTAAAATAGAAATAACTTGATCACAAATCTTACTATCCATCTCAATGATAGATGCCTGATGGTATGCATGTTTTTTATCCAATGCTGCATAGATACAAGGAACACTATGACCAACATCCCCAATAGTTTGTGCCTCATTTGCACTACATATCTGAGGCCTACCACCCAGCCGACTAGTTCCATCACCTTTATGCTGTTATTATGACCCATGTCCATGTCTAGTTGTATTGAACCTCTTTTGTGGTGCCACATTTTCTTTCTCTTCTTCATTCAGAGGCTTTTTCTTTTCGACTGCCATTTACTTTTACCATTGTCCTTCCCTTTCCATCCTTGTTGAGTTCATCCTTACGCTTTGACTGTTCATAACAATGCTTCAATTTCCCAATAACTTCCTCAAGTGACTGAGGCTCATCATACTCAATCCAATCTCTAAATGCTAAAGGAAATCCATTGACAAATTGTTGAACTTTAGCCTTCTCATCTGTAAGAGACAGTACATACCTTAATAGCTTTAGAAACTTGGTCATTTACTCTTCATCTGTCATTGGTCCCATCTTTAGCTCTTAAAACTCTTTGGCCTCACTGTCGTAATACGATTTTTTAAAGTATTTCTTCCTGAAAAACCTCTTGAACTCATGCCAACTCAAGTCATCTGTCCTGATGTCTCTGACCCACTTCACATCTTCCCACCAAATGTCTGCTTTACCTTTCAAAGTGAATAACACTACTTTCGACTTCATGTTATCTGTGTAATTATGCAACTCAAATAATTTGTTCATCCTAAGTATCCAAGCCTCTACATCTTCCACCTTCTTCACATCTCCATCAAAAGTATGTGGCTTTGCTTTCTTAAACTCATCTCGCAAGTATCCCCTATCACTCCTCTTGTAAGGATGATAGCGGTGATGATCATGATGTCTGTCAGAACTAAAATTAAAATAATACTTGTGTCTATCACCTCTCCTCTCCGGAGTATCCAAAAACTTGCCATCTCTAACAGTGTCATATCTATCTGAAAAATTACCACCATGATACCTACTCCCATATGCCCCATTAGTTCTATCCTCATGTCCATGGCTAATCTGAAGTGGCCTTTGTCGCTGCAATTCTGACAAACTTTGAAGAAGTATAAGTTAACCTCTGCTTCTTTCTCTTGTGCTTGTATGATCCTATCATTCTTTGCCTTACAACTTCTTATTTCTTCCTTCAAGCTTCTCAATGTGTATGCCAAATTAGAAGAGTGCCCAACACCATGTTGCTCATTTGATTCATAGGGAGAGTCTTTGTAGTCTACCATATTGATAGCCATTTGATCTCTTTCCTGTAAGGCATACTATGTCAACTAAACCAAATCACGATAAACCAATGTACCTTAGTATAGATCGGGGAGGATACCTTGTATGTAAGATCAACAAATCAACATAATACATGTATAACATAATCATAGTAGCATATAGACATATAACAAGTAAGTGTATCAACACATAAGCATCATTCTAGCTATAGTCTAGTCATCAATGGAAGACCATATCAATAATGCATACTATACCTCATGCATGACAACAACCATTACGCCATTGTACGCATTGCCACATGTAACCATCAACATGCATAAGAAATGAATAATCAACCACACATACGCATGAACTTATGTAATTAAGCATAAGCAAACAATATTTGTAACCAAACCTACAAGAATGATACATACAACCAAGCATATAAGAATGTAAAAAAGAATGCAAAATGATACATGTAAGCGACATAGAACAATATGTAACCAGTCATATACTCACGACGACGCATTCCACAATAACAACATTAACTTCCACATGGCGACATTACTACAACCATGATCAACATTATGCAAATGAAATAATCACATGGAATGTAAGTTTAAGAGACAGACATGCAACTGGCATGCTTGCATGACCAACACATAGTCCATCTAGTTCGAGGGGTGAATCATGATCTGATACCACTATGTAACACCCTCCTCCCACATATACCCAAGTAACTGGCCAACCAGGTTAAACATGCGACGAGAGGCTACTATGGTTGGATTCAACCTCCTATGTGACCTTAAGGAAATGGAATTGACAGAAACACAACACACAGACCTTCCAGATCAGCGACAGGACCCCTGAGAACCGTGCCAACACTTCAGGCCACTTGCCCTTGGGTACCACTGAAACTTCTGATCACTTTCCCTTTGGACACTCTCATGCTATGGGCATGCCAGCGTCAAGAGATCGTTGGACGCTCTCACAGGCCTACATGCCAACATCCAGGGACCAATTTGTACAGTTATGTGCTAGCGTCCCGGGATTTGAGCCACTTTTTTCCGGCCTAGAGCCCAGTCACTACCTAAAATGGAATGATATCTTAAGAGTAGTAAAATAACAGGGAAATAATGAAGTAGAAGCAATTAGTTAAACAAGCCCTTAACCAGACCCCTACTAGCCATGATGGACATTTTGTCAAACATATCACTAGCATGTAATCTATGGGTGTAAACAACAAAATTAAGCATAGGGATCTCATACTTATATCAGAATCACTAAGAACCATTGTTCCCTCTTGTCCTTTGCTACATGATCATCTATAAGGACATAGCCATTTTCATAAAACACATATATAACCAACATAATAGCAGCAAAAATACCAATGAAATCACAACCATTTGATCCACATATAAATCAGTATAATACTCTTAGAAATACAAGGAGAAATAACCTCTCATTAATGATGCAAAATCTAAACCCGCGATGGGACTTCCACAATCCACCCGACCATAGATTGGCTAAGCCAAGTCTCTCTTCATCCAATCACCCTTGTGCCATATTCTAAGCATGAATGTGGGACTCAAACCAAAAGAACCAACCAGGGCATACCGAAGCTAAACCACCTCACCCTCATCAATAGATACCAAGCTTTACCGTAATCCATCCTGAGTCACTAGGCCAACACAATAACCATATCATAACAGGCTTTACCATGATCTCCACCTGATCACTACGCCAAATAAGCATGGATGCCACCAGATTTCTCCACCTACACCGTGAGGAATTTTCCTGTCCCCTAGTCTCTCAGGCTTTACCTCAATCCAAACTCGGATCACTAGGCCCTAAAATGAGACCCACTCTCTAGGCTTTACCACATATTCCAAACCCATAATTACTAGGCCCAATAGAGAGAAAACCACCTCTTGGATTTATATCCTTCCATTCACTAGCAAGGATTCCTAGGCCCACCGAGGAAACACAATCCTGGCTTTACTGCAACCCACAGTCTGGCTTAGGGGTCACTAGGCCATTGCCTTTACTGTGATCCACAGTCTGGTTCAGGGACCACTAGGCCATGTGCTTTATCATTTAGAGATGCACCTCACTCAACTTTGAATCCATCCATCAATCCAGCTCAACCAAAACATGAGAACCCCATCACACCATGACTATCCAGAAATGGAAACGGTAGGCTGAAAACACAGTTACACTTGGAAAAACCCATGCCATGACAAAAAACAACCACATGCTACACCATGCATGCCAAATCTAGCAAGGAAAATACACATGCAAATCGATACCTGCAAAGAATCCTATTGTATCTACTTGATCCCGCTATTCCCTGCTTTATATTTGCTTCCTCTTGCCTCCTTTGCCTTTCTTGCTCCAATGCAAAAGTGCTCCAAGAAAACTCTAAGTGTCCAAGAGTGTGAGAGAGAGAGAGAATAATGTGAGAGCTCGAAAACTAAATTGACAAAATGTTACCAACTGATCCTCATAAGCCTTTTTATTAACGAGGCCTCTATTTTCTTCATTTTCCATTATTTTCCTTCATTTTCCTCCTCACATGCAACCTGTGACCTTTCACCTCCCTTTTCTCCTAATTTCCAATATTTTCATAAATAAATGTGCCGAGCCAATTCGCCTTTCCAAAGCCTTAGCCATTGCCTTTGCCAATTTACTTAGCCATAAACAACCAAATGAACACCCCCTAAGATGTCTTTCCCAACATTCAGCTTGGAATAAGTGTCCCATCAATCGTTGTTATTATTTTTACCTTTATTAATTTTTATTACATGTAGTTTTCATGAGGGTTATTACAGGTTGTCTGAAATGTTCACTGTAATTACCATCCGAAAATCTTAGAGGAATCCGAACTCTGAATTGTCATAATTCGAGGACCCTTAAGGCCTATTTATAGTGGTTTCCCTTCATAAATAAGCCGATCTGAGTATATGAAGGGTTGTCTCTCCATAATTGTGGGCCGACATGAGTTCTATTTCATCTAGAGGCTGGCATAGGAAGAGGAGGAGTAGTGCTTGTCATTGGAGGGCTTCTAGACACCTTTATAGACTTATATACATTCCACACATGACATTAACTCTATGACAATTCTTAAAGGCTCACAGTGGGAGCCATCTAAAATAAAATCCCTTGCTCATGAAACCCATGAAGCAAGTCTTACAATAATAATTTTATTTCCCTTCTTTACATCATCTACAAAAGTCACAATTACATGTCATTATGAAGACCAAACCTAGTTACACTCTTCAAAACTTATAACTCCTCTCATTCTCTTTGTGCCCATCTTGGAGCTTTATATTAACTTTTGAAATAATATTTACATATCTTGAGCCCGCCATGTAAGGTGTACCATGTGTTAAGTAGATGTGTAGATATTCATTGGTAGGGCCTTGGCATTAAGCTCTAAACTAGGAATCCATGTAAGATATTTAAGCCACTCTTGACATGTTTTCTTATAACCCATCCACTAGAGTGGTCCCCATTCATAATTTATTAAATGGAGACCAAATTTTAAATTTAATCAGTGCTAGATGACTCTCACCTATTGATCATGAAGACACAACAAGCATTGAAGAATTCAAAAGTGCGGCCAACGAGGATGATTTATTTTTTAAATAATATAATAATAATTTAAATAAAATACCAAATGGAAAGAAATTTATTATGATCATCAACTCATTGGATAGGGCTACATGTTCGCTTCATCCAATATTTTACAAAATAAGAAATATAGGTCATATGCTAGAGATATCACCATTTTCCTTGCATCCATTTCTATCTATCTCCAATTATCATTGTTTCCATTATTGTTTTCATTTCCCAATTCATTTCATCCATTTTCCTAGTCCATTTTATGGATTTTTGACTAAGTGTTATTTTCATGCATAATTACTTTGCCCCCATATTACTTACCTTGCCTTTATTTACTTATCCATTTTTATGTATTTTTACCTTTGCATTTTGAAGTCTATGCATTCTCAAACCTTAAGTCTACCCCTCAGATAAACCCCTCCCCTCCAACGTTTCTTTGATACACTTCCCAATGACACATGACAACACGTTAACATTTGGACATGTGGAAATGAAATGGAACTTCCTCTATGTGACACTTGGAAGGTGTGGGTTGGACATAGATTATTGGGAAATGGCTTACCATGATGCGTGGGAAATGAGGAAATTACCAAATATTATGCATAAGCTATGTAGTGTTCCATGGCTCTCACTACTTCATACACACACAAACAAAGTCCTTATCTTCCATAGGATATTACATGAGTTCATGATGTCCAAATTGGCAAATAAGAGCTTGTTTTTTTTTTTTTTGTAAATTAGTCTAATTCTATTATGGTACAAAAAATTCAGAAACTTACAACGAGGCGCACCTCGGAAATCACCATCCTACAGAGATGGATTTTTCAACATTGATGTCCTTATCCAGCCAGGCATTTGTCCTACCCCAGGATTGGGAGACTTGCCTGCTGTTACAGAACTTCTGATAGTGAGGAGAAAAACCTTGAGACCCATACATATTCCTAAATACAGACTTCTTAACCAAAACCCAAAACCCCATGACTGACTCAAAAAGCATATTTCCTGACTAGATATTCCGCCATTGAAGCCGCAAACAGAAGCATATTATAAGAACTATGGTTGTTCGGCCGAGGACTGAGCAGAGCAGCAACCTTACATAGAGAGAGAGCACTGGAAAGACGCAGATCATGAACCAACAGATAAACAAAAAGACTTTGCCATACCCTTCGCCTGGTAGTCCCGAGAACTGGCTCAATCGTCCACAGAGGTGGATGGCACCTCTTCCACAACTCTGCAAGCATACGGGTCCAGCTCGCTTGAGTCTGTATGAGGCGCATCGTCTTCCGCTGGAGCGCTTGGACCCGCCACGGCTCCCGCTGATGCCTCTGCCAAGTTGCGCTGACCCTGCTCTGGAGCAGGAGGATGAATTGCTGGACAGACCCTCTGGGCAGGAGACAGGGTTGGTTGATCCAAGACTAGGGCTGGAGGCCTGTGTTCCTCTGCCGTTGGTAAACGAACCCCATGCTCGCATTTCTCAATTTTAACAGACACATAGTAAGTGTCGGAGTCCAGAAGGCAGGGGAAGCTGAACCTGGTTGTAGGATGGGAGCTGTGATTACATACCGGGGCTTGAACTTGCCCTTGTCTTCTGCCTCGTCTGCGTCGAGCACTGTTAGCATCGTCCGACAACGAATCAGAGGATCGAGGTGGGATGGCTCGTCCTCTTGCCCCTCCCCGAGACCCGCCACGACGGTTACTGGCACGAAGCCTCTCACGAGGCATTGCAGACCAGGGTGGACACAGAGGAGGCTAAAGTAGCAAGGAATTGACTGAGTATGATGAGGCTGGTTAACAGAAGGCGCAGCGGCACGGAAAGGCCAAAGAGCTACAGGAGGAACATGTAATTGCAGGGGAAAATCGCCTAGACAGACTTGGGCAAACTGGAGAGCAGGCCAAGGAATGGTGAGCCAACAACAGTTGAAGGCTAGCGCAGAAGTAAGGGAGGGAAATGCAGGGAGTCGGCTTGTCTCTTTGCCGCGCCTGCCTCTCTGAACATACCACAACACAGAAGTCCAGAGTCGAATGTGAACCATAATAATCAACAAACCATACATTACCGTTCCTGTGCCTCTGTCATTATATTGATATGTCCTGCAGCGTGCCATGTGCGACCCAAAGTCATTCATTAGCTTCCCAGAGGGCAGAGTTGCAGACCTCGTGCGTGGATGGATGATCGAAGCGGCTCGAATGCTATGAACGATGCTTCTGGATTGAGAGTTAAGGCAAGGCTTTAATGGTCGTGTACAGGTGGCGGGCCTGGGCCGCCACTTGCCCAGTGGGAAGCCCGCCCCCGTACACCTTTCACGTACTTGCACCCACATCCGGGGCCAAATAAGAGCTTGTTGGAAAGCTAGACACATGAAGAATAGATTGAAAATGGTTTCCTTGGCTAAAATGACAACTATAATGGCCTAAAAATTAAAATACAATCATTAATATTTCTCGCTTGGTAACATTTTATTTAAAAAAAAATAGTTTATTAAAATAATTTTCTGAAGGTCTAAAGTGGGCCTCACTTGGGGGAACGGATATCAAAGTTCATATTTACTAAAGGGAATTTAATTCATTGCACAAAGGGGGAAATCCCTCACCATAAATTATTTCTAAGAGGAATGAAGAGAAGATTATAAAATAAGGTGTGAAATTCCTTCAAGAGTTCAAAGAAGAAGAGAGTTTACTAGAGCCAAGTTTTCCCTTTCCAAAATTCATGAGTTATCCTGCTTGCATTTCTCCCTCATATTTTCTTCTATCTATTCCTTTGCATTAAGTTTTCCATCGTTGCTTTGTAATAGGAGGATTTAGGACTCATCAACTCTTTGTATTCTTCCAAACATTTCCGTGATATTCCAAGCCTAGAGGAGCAAAATCCCTACTTGTAGAAAGCAAATGCAATATTATTTCATTTTATCTTAATTGTAATTGAGGTATTGGTAAGGTTGTTTCATCCCTCTTGTTTCAAACATTATTAACTTTGTTGCATTTGATATGTTCTTATTAGTTTCTTCCACAAATCATCGTTCAAGTGTCATCTTATTTTATGAATCTATGTGATTAATGTATCAATGTATTCTTGAGCACATGATGCTTTACAAATTATAAGAATAGAGCACAATCAAGACACAAGAATAAAATGGTGGACAAGGCTTGGAGTTGTCTTCAAAATATTGTATTGATACTATGATTTAAATTTATAGTACCTAAGAAGACCATTCTAGATCTAGATCTCATTGACAACTCATCAGTAGATCATGATAACACCTTATCAAGGATAAGGTTTACAACTCACGACTATGTAGCACAAACTTTGTTATTGTCTAGGGACTCATAGTCTAACGTTCCCCATCTAAAACACAAGTTTGAATGATAATCAATCAATTTTGTCATCTTTATTATGAAACTGCTAAATTGAGCTTCGATGAAGATATGCCTAAAAAAACTACCAGTATCCAAATGTCTAGAAGTGAAAAAATGTTATGTTCAAACATTCATAATAAATAACTAAAATGATTGGTGATGACACCAATTGCTATGTTGGAATTCCAAATGTTTATTGAATTTGACTTCGAATCTTGAAGCCTCATATCTAATATTCCCTTCTATTAGGTGCAAGGCGAGAAGTTTTTTAATAGTTCATTATAGAAAGGATCCAAGTTGGGTGTAACACCCTCCTCCCACACTTGAGCTTACTGGTCCACCGGGGTAAATATGTGATGAATAGTTACTATGATATGATTCAACTCCCTAAGTGAAATTAAGGGAGTGGAAACCTTGAACCAAAACTTTACAGACCTCCCTTAGGTGCTACAGGACCCCCAATAGCTAACCAACCACCCTAGGTGCCCAACCCGTGAGTTAACTTAGATTTTCACTGACCTGGCCTCTTAGTCGCTCCGATGACAAATCAAGCAAGTGACTGAGACCTTTCAGACGCTCCCTTAAGCTTGCATCCCAATGATTGTGGCCTTTTTCACCCAGTTTTGTGCCTTCGATCATGAGATATGAGGCATTATTTTTAGGGCTAGGATCCAGACCTTTGCCCAGAACTTGATGAAACACTTATAAGTGATAAATAACAATTAAACAAGGCCTCTATTGCAAAACCTGAACAAGGACCTATCTTGAACCATCCTAACCTTGACAAGCATTTCGTCAAACACATCATGAACATGTAATGTACAGGTCATAAAAACACATATGAACATAGGGGCCTCATGCTTATCTGAGATTCATCAAGAAGGTCTGATGCCCTCTCACAATACCTGAATGATCATCTATTAAGTCATATATTCATTAATCATTCATTTATTAATCAAAACATGATGAGAGCCATAACTCAAGTTTGTCATTAACCATTCCTATAAGTAACATATAACCAAAATAATAACGATGATAGAACAACCATCAAAGCCACATAATAACAAGTACATTCACTCATGAAATACAAGGGAAAAAGAGATATTATAACATATGTAAAATCCAACCAAGTCAGGGACTTCCACATTCCACCTGACCATAGATTGGGCTGAACCAAATCTTTCTTTTAGCCAA
>APFE031170280.1:8869-21801 GCA_000404065.3 Pinus taeda
AATATATAACGTGTCCTAACGTGTCCTGTTCCGGGGGGTCAGCGTGTCCGAATCCGACACCACGAATCTCGAATCCTACGTGTCCCGAATCCCCGTGTCAGGTGACTTAGCTAAAAACTTGTCACTCGTGGATTGGATAATTGCTAACGTGTTTTTGGCTCTTCATAAACACATTTTTCATGCCAAACAATTAGAGGGAAGCTCTGGAACATAACTAAGATAAGGATATCATGATTTGATGCTTGTTGGGTGAGCATGTACTTTTGCAGCTACAACCACCCTCCAAAATTTTTCCCTAGCTTGATTTTGGAGCCTCCCTATCAACCTTTCATAGCAACATGTCTTACTTCGTTAAGTACACAAGCTTCAATGTTTTTCTTGCAGAAAGGTAGTCTGTCTATCAGAGCTTGATGCATTCCCCTCACAGGCTATTTGTCTGGACTTGGTCGAGCTGCAGGCTGAGTAGCTCCCTGAAACAATTACACAATTTTGGAGGGAAACCAGCCTTCCCTCCAGAAATTTCGCAATTCAGTCTGGCAGCCTGCTGGGCTCGGGAATAACGCAATTCTAGCAGCCAAGCTTCATATAGAAAATTGTGCAATTCCTCCTAGCAAGGATGCTTAGCCCAGGAATTGCACAATCTGAGGCACCAATCAGCTGCTCTACCTAGAAATTGTGCAAATCTCCTCAGGCAGCTAGCCCAAATACCTTCTAGAAATGCACATTTTCACCCAATAGTTGAGTAGCCTCTTACATGTGCAATTGAGTTAACTGGTACTGAGAAAAATAGATTTTCATGCATGGGCTACTTCTCACAAGGTAGCATGCAAAGGCATCCCTTGATTCAGGGATCCACTTTTAGTAGTTGGAGGTTGCATGCAAGGATCATCTCGGAAACCTCCCACCAAGTGTTGCTCTTCCTAGATTTGTGGCATGTGCGTCACATCTTTGATTTGATCAAAAGTCATGAATCAGATGCTGCAGAGCTCATGCCTAACATCAACTTGTAGCTCTAACATCCCACATCACATCTAGGAGCCGTCAACACATTCAAATCAACTTGTTTGGCGTAAGCCCACTTCTCATATCTTGTGTTGCATTTCTGGCACTTTTTGTGTTTTGCTTCATATGGATGCCTTCTTCTTGATTTTAGTGAGCACTTGCTGTCATTTTGATACATACTAGCTTGTATTAGCACTATTTCAGTTTTTGTTAACATGTCACTACGGTCACATGCATGAAACTATTTTTCACAAATGGCCACTGATTCGGAAACTCACCTCACTCACATGCATGTTGTTCTATTTTATGAATTTTTTATTCACTGTTTGCATGCACCTCACTTATTCTTACACTTAATATCGCCATGCATTTGCATCCACATTCACTTTTAGTTGCCCATTGACGAGTCCATGAAGCTTTGGCCCAGACTTTGCCTCACTATGGCAATATTCCACAATCCTGAGAGGGAAGGCTCTGTCTTCCCCTCAGGAAATGTGCATTTGTACCTAGTGATTGTCCTATAGTATTTCATTGCACAGTTCTAAGGGACAGTGACTGCTTGCCCAGAAAATTGTGCAATGCAATCACTGAGCCTACAACCATTTCCGACTGAGATTGCGTAGTGTGCAATTCCAATAGTCAGTAGCCAAACTGGACTGTGCATTGCGTAGTTCTAGTAGTCAGTTAGCCTCCTAGTAGCCCAGACTGTGCCTTGCGTAGTCTCGGCAGTTAGTATCTCGACCTCCCGGTTGAAATTGTGCCACCTTTATGATCAGTCACATAGGTATGTTGCAAGTCAATTCTCAAGTTCATTTTGGTTTTCCACTAACAGATTTCTTGAGATGAGTGTTTCCATGTCTCCAAGTATCGCAGGTGTTGATTTGTCTCTCAACAATACAGGTACAATGGTTTCTAGGAGAGAATATTTGAAGACACCATTCAGAGCACACTTGGGGATGCAGTCGATCAAGTGTCTATGGACTTGCCTACCCACAAAGACATCAAATTATTCATAGACAAGGAAATCAAAATATGATGGTAGTAGCATCACAACAAACAACATCATGAATAGCAGCTGAAGGTAGCATACCAGATGAAAAAAATGCAAGAGGAAGGTTGTTGAAAACACAAAGGTGACACAAAATTGCTAGCTCAAGAAGATCCACTTGTGGTGAAAGCAACTTTGGAGACTCAAACTATGAGGTGACGACGCGATAGGAAGATCACATGAAGGCAGAGAATGGAACAGAGAAGTAGTTTCATGTTCTAAAGTAGCAACTCAAGGAAGAACAAGAGCTACATAGACAAGAGAATGAGTTGCAATAGGAACAGGTACAATAGGGGGCACAACATGCACTCACAGATGAAATTGTGCCCATACAAGTTATAGATCCATCCCAGTAGCTGGCATAGAGCAGAAAAGGCGAGTAGTGTTGTTGATCTCATGCAAGGGAATGCAGAAGCATGCATGTTATTGTACATATGCATGTAATCCCACCCATTCAACACACTCACCAAGGCGAATACAAGAAGCAAGTCTGACTGGAGCTGAACATGTAGATGACAGTTGATGAGCATGACCACTAGCACACAATGGAAGATCAACACAGACACTGTGCATTAGTGTATTTCCGATTCAGCCACACCCAAGAAGACCATGTGCATGCTAGCAGACGAGTTGGATAGAGGAGCCATACCAATGCACCTGGATACCATGAAGGAAAGAGTTTGCTTTAGCAAGATGTCACCGTTGAGTGCATGCACATCATCACAAAAAATCAAGCTTGGCATTAGCTCACCACCTTCACCATCACAAGCATGTTAAAGTGTTGGTCTCACCATAACAGGATCGAGTGTCAATGATGTCTTTCATGGATTTCTCAAGCCATTTTTTCTCACATGAGCACATGTGCATTATAAAGTAATGTCTTATCAAGTGGAAGTTCAAGTGTAGATAGTTGGATGTAACAGTCATAGAGTAGATGAAGAGTCATGAGGGTAGATGAACTTTCCCAAAGGGTAATGTCAAGGGTCACCCCACCCTTTACTATAAATAGAACCTCATAACTCATTGTAAAGGATTTTGTTAAGCTAAGCTTCCAATAAGACTATCTTTGGGAGAGCTTCGACATTATTGTAATGAGCCTTGACTTCTGGACTGCGCAGAGCTAGTACATCTCTTTAGAGGAGCATGTGGCTGTGGTTGTAATTTTCAACTATCAAAACTAGTGGCTAGACATGGATGTATTGTATGATTGGAACTTACACTTCTTAATATAATAGAGCCAACATGTTTCATGCATATGTTGTATTGTATTCTATGCTATTTGGTTTAGTCTAAATGATATATGTATTTGTTTGCTTACACATGCATGTATGGACTATTCTATATAAGTATGTATGAATCTTTATGAAATGTGTTGCTGGTTTAACCATCACTTTGGATTTCTCACTAACTTGCTTGCCATCTTTTGAAGCATCTTCGCTCGTGTGTTCCCTTCCAAGTTGCGTACTATTAGGGTTTCCAAGCAGCGCACTCATCTCAACCCCCATGTGTTAGAACCTCTCATGCACCTTCTTTAGCTCACTGCAGCTATCACACCCTTGCTACAAAAAAAGTTATCTTACTTTCCTCTGTGCGAAATCATGGTCAAGGCATTACCATATGTCCCATTGCTGGGAATCCTACACCAAACGGTCTGAGGTCTAATTGGGATTTCTTACCAGGGAGATCCCCTGACATGTTGGTGGGTCCAACACCATCAACATTTTGGCACTAGAAGGAGGGCCAGATGACAAGCTGAGTCCTCACATCTGTTTTGAATCTCTATATATCTATCATTAATAACTATCGAGTTTCTCTTCTAGAGTGTATGTCTTATGAAAATGATTTCATTATCTCGGAAAAGCTCTTGGATAACTTGTCTCATAAAAAATATGATGGTGGAGGCCACGTAGCCTTGGTTAGGCATGTGGTTGGCATTGTAGGCACATGCGAAGTCATGGAATATTTGAAGAATACATGACCTATGCGCTATTCATCTACACACTTTGAGGGAACCCAATGCACTGGTGTGCCATGCTGCCTGAAAAATCTATTCATTGTTTTACTCATCTGGTCACAGAGATAGACTATGCTTTCAATCACTTTGACCATAAACCACTCAACAAAGAAATTATGAAATTATGAAAAGCACCTGATGAATCCATTGATTAGTTTTACACACGCTTTTGTAATCTTGCATATCGATTCCCTGAAGATGATATTGATTGGGAATTTCTCGATGGAAGATTTGAGTATCTTCTTCACATATCCAAACCCTGCTCAACACAACTCAGTGCTGGAGCCGTGCAATCACAGGCAAGCACAATTTCTCTCACAAGTGACTGTCTACCTTCACCTCATCAAATAGCTACACCACCATAGAGTGATGTGGGAGAACATGCACACACATCTGTTGAACTGTCACATCCTCCCACCCCACCTACTCTTAAAATCTGTGTAGTTTTGGCTTGCGAGCTTGTTGGTTGTCACATGGATTTTTTCCCTCAACCTCCATACCTACATTCTATTGATCCTCCGAATTGTACTATCTTGTTCTATTGCATTCTAGAATGCTCAACTACTGTGAACAAAGATCAAGTTGTAGACGAATTTGGTGTTGTGCAGCCAACCTGTGCCATCATTCATGATGAGTGTGTGTAGGGATCTAAAGAAGAACCCGCGGTGAAGGATGACTCCCTTCCAGTCGTGCCTCATCCACTTTATCCTAATTTCCTTGTGATTCTGTCACTACTGATTTCCACTGTGAAAAATCATTTCTGGTTGTTTCTACTTACGATCATTCACAGGACACATCAAATGTCAGTTTCTGATTACATTGCAGAGATGACACATCTTCCTCCGAAAATTTGCACAATATGTCATCTGTCATTTCTGAAAACACAGAGTGTGAACATCTTTGCTTCTCATTTACCCCTCTACCTGATTCATCAAATCATGGGGATGCCGACAAACATCCTAAATTTTACGATATTGGTTTTCATGATCTCTCTACTTCCTCATCCAATCACGATGTTGATTCAACCATTGTTAATCTGTCCAAGACACTAGTCTAGGATGATCTAACTATCAATGAAGTTGAAACCCCACAGGCTGTCGAGGCACTTCAGCTCGAGATGATGGTTATGTCAGGCCTTCGCTGTCCTGAGGTTGGTTTCACTTCTGGTCAAGAAATTGTTGAAACACTCAAGGCTCCTCATCACTCTCTTCTTTGCATTGAATATCAACCAAACACCCAGATTTTTCTTCCTCCACTCGAATGACATGATCCCATCGCTCATGCATTGGAGGAATCTTACACAAAAAGCACACATGCACAACGTAAGTGGTCTAGTTTTCTCATGTTTGCTTGCTTATCATAGTCAAGGGATTGCATACACTCGACATCTACACGTAGTGTAGCACAACACCATGGCAAGTCCACAAAGTGCATGTCATGCGCTTTCACTCATTTTTGTTTTATGGATGCTTTTAAACTTAGAGTATGTTTGTCTTCACTGTTACATCTTTCTTGTTTTCTAGTTCACACAGCTGTATTGTTCACGAACCATGCCTTCACCAACATGGGTCAACCAATGTAACAGTGGCTACATTGGAAGCATCACTTCACGTGAGATGGCCCATGCACTGTTAGCTTAGGAGTAGGAGTAGTGTTTGCTTTCATTCTATTTACTTGCATACTTGTTTGATTACCTGCTTTGTTGGTTTGTTTGTCTACTTACTTGTTTGATTACTTGCTTTTCTTTCACTTTTACTTCTACTTCTGCTTTCCTTTGTGGTTTGTTTGCTTGTTTTGTTCGTAGGTTAGTTTTGCATGAAACCATGTATGATTCTTGAAACAAGCTGGGTAAAGTACATGAGGACTTGTAAAACTATCAAAATTTGGTTATCTATTGTCCACTTTCTTATGTAAGAACTTGGTGTCTTCAATCCATGATACATCAATGGAAAATACGTATTGTTCGAAGTAAAACTTGGTGAAAACACAATGCTTGCATGCTAACTAGTATCACCTACTCTAGTCGATTGTTTTTGGGTTAACCCTTGTTATCCTAGTCGAGTAGAGTAAGGTGAGGGGGAAAACCTTAACCGACATGTCAAAGGTATAATAAAATACTTCTCTAAAGGAACAACCTCTTCTGCTCTCAATAAGTCAAGATCCCTCTTTTGCATTTGAAATGAATAAGTGTTATGCACAGTTATGAAGATGAAAAATGTAAAAATGAAAAAGTGAAAAAAGTAAAAAAAAAAAATGAAAATGAATCAGGCGAAAGAAGAGAACGGCTTCCTGTGTAGAGAGGTAATGAAAGAAATTCCGTGGGGGTAATGACTAGGCTTGCTGGTAGTGGAGCCATGCTTGTGTTCTTATGTGACTCCATCAGGGTACTGTCCAAGCCTACTGGCAATGAAGCAACACTAGAGACAAAACTAAGACTCTGATGACTATACTACTTATGCATCAATATACCCCTTAACCCCAATCGAAACAACTGTGTTGACTTGGCTTGGAATGTGTGTTAATCAACCAAGATCTTGGTAGATGCTATATCTTACAATCATGCAAGTGTGGAAACCAAGACGAACTGAGAACTGAACAATACGTTTGGAGCTGTTAGACTTGCATTTCATGAATAAGGTCCATTCAGAGATATGGAGTTCAACCAGTGTGTCACCAAGTGTTGTAGCAACTAAAACCACCCTCAAAATTTTTTCCTTAGCTTCGTTTTGGAGCCTCCCTATCAACCTTTCACAATAGCATGTCTTGCTTTGTCAAGTACACAAGCTTCAACATTTTTTCTTGTAGAAAGGAAGCCTATCTATCAGATCTTTATGCATGCCCTTCATAGGATGTTTGTCTGGACTTGATCTAGCTATAGGCTGAGAAGCTCCCTCAAAAAATTGCACAATTATGGAGGGTAACCAACCTTCCCTCCATAAATTGCACAATTTAGTCTGGCACCTTGTTGGGCTCTAGAATTTCATAATTCGGCCAGTTAGGCTTGATTTAGAAAATTGCGCAATTCCTCCCAGCAGGGATGCTCAGCCTAGGAATTACATAATATTAGGTAGCAATCAGCTACTCTACCCAGAAATTGCACAAATATCGTGGGCGGCCAGCCCAGTTCTGTTCCAGAAATGCGCATTTTCACCCAACAGTTGAGTAGCCTCTTGCATGTGCAGTTGAGTTGACCAGTTCCCTCTAGGACCAAGAAAAACTAATTTTCATGCATGGGCCTATTCTCCCAAGGAAGCATGCAAATGCATCCCTTGATTCAGGGATCTACTTTTAGCAGCTGGAGGTTGCATGCAAGGACCATCTTAGAAACCTCCCACCAAGTGTCGCTCTTCCTAAATTTGTGGCATGCACCTCACATCTTCGATTTTCTAAAAAATCATGAAACAGACACTTCAGAGCTCATGCCTAACATCAACCATGCAACTCTAACATTCCACATTGCATTTAGGAGTTGTCAGCACATTCAACTCAGTTGTTTTTGGGTAAGCTCGCTTCCCATGTCTTGTGTTGCATTTCTGATGCCTTTTGTGTTTTGCTTCATATAAATAATGTTTTCTTGATTTTAGTGAGCTCTTGCTATTGTTTTGATACATAATAGCTTGTACTAGCACCATTTTAGTTTTCATTAACATATCACTGTTGTCGCATGCATGAAACTATTTTTCACGAACGGTCGCCGATTCGGTGACTCAACTCACCCACATGCATGTTGTTCCATTTTCTGTATCTGTGATTCACTGTTTGCATGCATGATGATCACTCACTTATGCTTACACTCAGTATCACGATGCATTCTCATTCATATTCGCTTTCAGTTTCCTGTTGGCAAGTCTGGGCAGCCTTGGCCCAGACTCTGCCTCATCAAGGCAACATTGCGTAATCCTGAGAGGGACGATTCTATATTCCTCTCAAGAAATGTACATTTATACCAAGTGACTGTCTTCTAGTCTTGCATTATACAATTATGGGGGACAATGATTGTTGGTCCGGAAAATTACGCAATGCAGTGACTGAGCCTGCAACCATTGCCAGTTGAGATTGTGCATTTCACAATTCTAGCATTTAGCAACTAGACTGGACTATGCATTGTGCAGTTCCTATAGTTAGTCAGCCTCCTAGCAGCCCAAACTGTGCCTTGTGTAGTCTTGGCAGTCAGTCTCCCGACCTCCTGGCAGAAATTACATCACCTTCAAGATCAGTCACACAGGTATGTTGCAAGTCAGTTCTCATGTTCATTTTAGTTTTTAACTGTCAGATTGCTTGCCATGAATGTTTCCATGTCTTTAAGTATCACAGGTGTTTATTTATCTCTCAACAGTATAGGTACAATGGCTTCCAAGAGAGAAGAATCGAAGACGCTATTCAGAGCACACTTGGGGATGCAGTTGATCAAGTGTATATGGAATTACTTGCCCATGAAGACATAAAGTTTTTCATAGACAAGGACATCAAGATATGACAACAAGAGAATCACATCAAGAAGCATTACGAACAGTAGCCAAAGGCAGCATACCAGATGGAACAAATGCGAGAGGAAGGTTGTTGATAACATAGAGGCAGAACAAAGTTGCAAACTCAAGCAGATCCACTTGTGGTGAAAGCAACTTTGGAGACTCAGGCTATGAGGTGATGACATGACAGGAAGATCACGTGAAGGTAGAGAATGGAATAGAGAAGGAGTTGCATGTGTTGAAGTAGAAACTCAAGGAAGAACATGAGCTGCAGCAGGAATAGGTACAGAAGGGGGTGCAACATGCACTCATAGATGAAACTGTGCCCGTACAAGTTATAGATCCATCCCAACAGCTGGCATGGAGCAGATAAGGTGAGCAGTGTGGTTGATCGCATGCAAGGGAATGTAGCAACATGCATTTCATTGTGCGCACGCATGTGATCCCACCCATTTAGTACACTCACCAAGGTGAAGATAAGAAGCAAGTCCGACTGGCGCTGAACATGTAGTTGACAATTGATGTGCACGACCACTAGCACACACTGGAAGATCAACATAGACACTATGCATCAATGTATTGCCAGTTCGGCCACACCCAAGAAGACCATGCGCATGCTAGCAGACAAGTTGAATAGAGGAGCCATGCTAATGCACCCGAATACAATAGAGGAAAGATTTCTCTTCAGCAAGATGTCACCGTTGAGTGCATGCACACTATCACATACGACCAATATTGGCATTAGCTCACCACATGCACCATCACAAGCATATCAAAAAGTTGGTCTCAGCACAACAGGACTGAGTGTTAGTGATGTCTTGCATGGCTTGCTTAAGCCATTTTGTCTCACATGAGCACATGTGCATTGTATTGTAACTTCTTATCAAGTGGAAGTTCAAGTGTCTATAGTTGGATGTGACAATCATAGAGTAGATGAAGAGTCATGAGGGTAGATGAACTATCCCAAAGGGGAATGTCAAGGGTCACTGCATCCTTTGCTATAAATAGAACCTCATAACTCATTGTAAAGGCTTTTGGTCAGCCAAGGTTCCAATAAGAATATTTTAGGGAGAGCTTGGATAGTGTTGTAATGAGCCTTGTCTTCTCCACTGCACAGAGCTAGTACATCTCTTTGGAGGAGCAAGCGGTTGTGGCTTTAACATTCTGCTATCGGAACTAGTGGTTGGACATGTGTTAGGTCCCTATAATACTAGTGATTCCCCCATTACTATTGTCATTGTATCCATTATTGTTATTTTTGTGCCCCTATTGTCCCCATATTTGTTATTATTGTGCCCCATAGAATCCCACTATTGTTATTTTTGTGCCCTAATATTATTATTGTTAGGTTGACTTTGGTTATATTGTGACCCCTTAGACTCCTATATATAGAAAGGAGGTTTCTCAAGCTGTATCATCCAAGAATTTTTCATTTGTGTAACGTAAAGGAGGTTTCCCCCTTGAAGAGGCTGATTTCTAAGGCGTTGATCTATCTTTTATATCTTTTTGTGAGCTGGTTTCATAACATTTGGTATTAGAGCTTGGATTCTAGGTTTTCACTGCTCCAAATAGGTCATCTTGGAATTTTCGTTATAATTATTTTTTTTGTGACATTTCAGAAAAATAAAAAAACCCATTTGAGCCAAAATCGCTCCGAACCTCAGGTCCAAATTTTAAAACTTGTATCACTATATTTTAGGAGATATGACACAAGGAAAGTAGGGTTTTTGCAGGATGTTGAATTATATCTCAAACAGGTGACCTGGGGAAAATTGTCATAACATTTTTTCGGAGAATCATATTGAAATTTTGTAAGTTACAAAAAGAGGATGGAATGTAGTTTTTTGTATATCAGTATTAGATCTTAAAGTAAAAACAGTGAAACATGGAACTTTGTACAATTGTGCTCTACTGAACTAGTCAATAATCAGGTCATCGTGGGAGATTTGGCATAACACTTCATTGGAGAATCCAATATTGATCATTATTGTGGGGTTAGAAAGAGTACTCAGAGGATTACTGTAAAACATAACTTCCAACCTTCAAGATCCAAAATTATAGAGATACAATAGATTCAATATCGAGCTCCTACAAAGTGAAAAAAGGTGTGTAGTTTTTATTTTTATTTTTTGCATAAGTTTGGTTTGAAAAATTAGTTTGAAGGAATTCAAAGGGCATAGTGAATCATTATTATCAATAATTGATGCCCCAAAGAAAGAAAATGGAAACACCTAGTAATCAACCTGAAATATTCTAGCATGAATCATGAAGAAGAGGAAGAAATGCAACATGATATATCAAAATTATGAGACCAAGTGCAACAAATTTCACTCACAAAAAAAGTAACAGAAGCTAAGATGGATTGTTTAAAGAAAGGCGTAGAAGCTAAGATGAATGACGTGGAAGCTAAGATGGATGGCGTAGAAGTTGAGATGGATGGCGTAGAAGCTAATATGGATGGTGTGGAAGCTAATATGGATGATTTAAAGAAAGGCATGGAAGCTAAGATGGAAGATTTGAAGACAAATTTGACAAAGTTTCTACAAGAAATGCTTACTAATGGTGAAAGGGTAGTGAAGGAAACTCATGAAGAGAAACAAATAAATGTTAATCATGATTTCATAGACTCTAACGTTGGATCCAAGAGTCACCATGTTCCAAATATCGATATGAGGAAGTTTGATGGCAAGGATCCCGTAACATTGATACTACAGATGGAGTAATTTTTTGATCTCCCTAATATGAAAAACACACAAAAGGTACAGATTGCAAATTTATATGTGGAGCCAAATCAATTTTCATGGTATTGATGGATTTTATCTTGTAAACAAATTGTCACTTGGGCTATTTTTACAATGAAATGAGAGCACTTTATGAGGGTACAAAAAAAACACTTTTTTTTAGCCAATTGATAAATCTCAAACAAAAGGGTTCAATGGTGGAGCACATTGAGGACTTCCAAAAATTGAATATAAGGGTAAAAGATATTCCAGAAGAGCATAGGATTGATGTGTTCATAGGGACTTTAAAGGATAACATCCAACATGAGGTTCGCCTTTGGGAACTTGATCCATTGGAGAAGGCATTCAAGTTGGCAAGAAAAATGGAAAGAAAAATTATGGCAAGAACGAAGCCTACCACTCACAATCATAAAGATGGAAGTGTTTTTCCCACTAGCCATCCACAACCTACAAGGTTGACACCGCAACAATTGGAAGAAAAAAGAGCAAAAGGGCTTTGTTATAGTTGTGATAGCAAATACAATAAAGGTCATAAGTGTGCTGAGAATAAATTATTTTACATAGATTGTGAAGAGGAGGAAGAAAAGAAACAAGAAACATCAAAAGAAGAGGGTAAACACCAAGAAAAAATCCTGGAGAAAGAAGAAATGAAGTTTACCATACCTTGTAATGCATTGGCTAGAATTACCACTCCTCAAACTATTAAGATAGAAGGGCATATCAAGAAGAAAAGGGTAATAGTGTTCATTGTTTCGGGCAGTACCTATAATTTTATTCATTGTAAGATAGCCAAAGATTTGAATTTCTTCCTATATCCATCACCAGAGTGTCAAGTGATGGTTTCCAGTGGAGGAACCATAAATTTCTCATGAAAGAACCATAATATCAAGCTATCTATGGGAGAATATGTATTGAATAGCCCAATGCTTTCCATTCCAATGGGTGCTGCTGATGTTGAACTAGGAGTCCAATGGCTACAACCCTTGGGTATAATAGCTTTTATTTTTCAAGAGATTTTCATGAAATTCTCTTTATAAGGAAATAAAGTTTAATTAAGGGGTATTGCAAAGAAATTGAGAAAGATAATCAGCTCTAATGGAATGACAAAGCTTCTAAAGAAAGAACAATGAGGCATAATTTCACAATTATGTTCACCAGAGGTTCCCACATCGAAATCATCTATTTCTCTAGATCTCCAAAAAGTCTTGGACAATCATTCCAAGGTATTTGAGACTCCCAAAGGCCTCCCACCTATTCGTGACCATGATCATGCTATTCATTTGATTCCAGGAAGTGTTCCTCCAAATGTCAGGCCTTACAGATATCCCTATGACCAAAAGAGTGAAATTGAACATATGGTTGTAGAAATGCTAGAGGTTGGTATAATTCATCCTAGTCAAAATTCTTTCTCTGCTCCAGTAGTATTGGTTGAAAAGAAGGATGGATCATGGGACATGTGTCCAGATTATAGGGAGCTCAAAAAACTCACTATTAAAGATAAATTTCCCATTCCTATCATTAATGAATTTTTGGATGAATTACATGGATGAATTTACTTCACTAGGTTGGATCTTCATTTAGGATATCATCAAATCAGAATGAATATTGAAGACATTCCAAATTTTTTTTTTAGAACTCATGAGGGTCATTATGAATTT
>APFE031170280.1:22670-35003 GCA_000404065.3 Pinus taeda
GCAATGTGCCAAGCACCAGTCTTAGCTACACCGGACTTCACAAAAACCTTTATTGTGGAATGTGATGCTTCAGGAAATGGAATTGGTGTTGTTTTAATGCAAGAACAAAGACCCATTGCTTTTGAAAGTCGTCCAATCAAAGGAAAGTATTTACACACAGCTATTTATGAGAAGGAAATGCTGGCAATACTACATGCACTTAAGAAATGGCGACCCTACCTAATGGGAAGACACTTCAAGGTAAAAACAAATCATGATGGTCTTGAATACTTTTTGGAACAAAGATTATCTTCAGAAGAGCAGCAAAAATGGATCACAAAGATGTTGGGCTATGACTTTGAAATCATCTACAAAAAAGGGAAGCAAAATGTTGTGGCAGATGCACTCTCAAGAAAGGATGAGGATGTGGAAACATTTCTTTGTGCCATTTATATTATCCAACTAGATTGGATAAACGAAGCAAGGGATGAATGGAAGAATGAAGAAGAAGTGTGGGCACTCATTCAAAAGTTACAACAAGATACCAATACATCTGATACATTTAGCTAGAAAAATGATTCGTTATGGTACAAAGATTGGCTATACCTATGTAAGAATTCCCAACTCAAAAAAAATATTCTTAGGGAATTGCACACCTCTCCCTTATGAGGGCACTCAGGATTTATAAAAACTTACCATAGGGTTAAGAAAGAATTGTTTTGGGATGGCCTTAAATCAGATATTCAAAAGTTTGTGGTGGAATGTTTGGTTTTCCAACAAAATAAAGTTAAATCAATTTAGATCCCAGGTCTATTACAACCTTTATCCATTCCAAGCCAACGTTGGGAGGAAGTTTCAATGGATTTATCATTGGTTTACTCAATTTTGAAGGAAAGAGTGTTATCATGGTGCTAATTGATAGAATCACCAAGTATGCACACTTTTGTGCATTATCTCATCCATTTAAATCGAGTATAGTTTCTATTGCATTTATGGAAACAATTCAAAAGCTACATGGAAACCCAAAGGTTATTGTAAGCTATAGAGATCCCATTTTCACTGGATATTTTTGGACATAATTATTTTCTTGTCTTGTTACTCAGTTAGCTCATAGCTCATCTTATCATCCTCAATCTGATGGGCAAAATGAGATAGTAAACAAATTTTTGGAAGGATATCTTCCTTACTTTGTCTCTGAGAAACAAACATAATGGGTCAAATGGTTGCCTCTGGCTGAATGGTGGTATACCACTTCCTTCCATACTGCAACAAAAATGACCCCATTTATGGCACTTTACGGATATCATCCACCATCTATCACATCATATTTAAGAGAAAATTCTAAGGTTCAAGTAGTGGAAGATCACATCGAGAATCAACAACAAGTTCTCCAACTCTTAAGGGATAACCTCACCTTGGCGCAGAAGAGAATGAAACATTAGGCAGATCAACATCACAATGAAAGAAGTTTTGATGTAGGTGATTGGGTATTCTTACGCCTACAACCATATAAAAAAATGTCCCTCAAGCAAGTTAAGAAGGATAATAAATTATCACCAAAGTATTTTGGTCTGTACAAGGCATTTCAAAAGATAGGTACTACGGCATACAAATCGGAGCTTCTTGCAGCGTCCCGAGTGCACCTAGTTTTCCATGTTTCATACTTAAATAAGGTTATAGGTGACAAGCTCCCAATTCAAATAATATTTCTAGAACTTGATGAGGAAGGAAAAATTATATTGGAACTTGAAGCAGTCAAAGTAACAGGAACTCAACATCTATGAAATCAATCAATTTCAGAGTATCTCATCAAGTGTAGGAACTTACGTGTTGAAGATTCCACATGGGAGGATGAGAATTTAATACAAAAACATCCAGAACTACTCAAGTGTTGAGGAAAACACTTTTTTGAAGGAGAGGGGTATGTTAGTTCCCTATGATACTATTGATTCCCCCATTACTATTGTCATTGTATCCCTTATTGTTATTGTTGTGCCCCTATTGTCCCCATATTGTTATTATTCTGCCGCATAGAACCCCACTATTGTTACTTTTGTGCCCTTATATTATTATTTTTCAGGTCAGCTTTGGTTATCTTATGACCCCTTAGACTCCTATATATATAAAGGAGGTTTTGTTATTTGTATCATCCAATAATTGTTCATTTGTGTAATGTAAAGGAGGTTGCCCCCTCGAAGAGGCTGATTTCTAAGGCGCTGATCTATCTTTTCTATATTTTTGTGAGCTAGTTTCATAACAACATGGATGTATTGTATGACAAGAACTTACACTTCTTAATATAACAAAGCCAACACATTTGATGCATATGTTGTATTGTATTCTATGCTATCTGGTTTACTCTAAGTCATATATGTATTTGTTTGCTTACGCATGCATGTATGGAATATTCTGTATAGGTATGTATGAATCTTTTTGAAATGTGATGTTGGTTTAACCATCACTTTGGATTGCTCGCTAACTTGGTTTCCAGGTTGTGATGCATCTTCGATCGTGTGTTCCCTTCAAAGCCGCATAATATTATAGGTTTCCAAGGGGTACACTCATCTCAATCCTCGTGTGTTAGAACCACTCGTGCACCTTCCTTGGTTGATTGTAGCTATCACACCCTTGCTACCAGCAAAGTTATCTTACTTGCCTTTGTGAGAAATTGTGGTCATGGCATTACCATACGACCCACTATTGGGAGTCCTACACCAAATGGTTTGAGGTCTAATTGGGACTTCTTACCAGGGAGATCTCTTGACATGTTGGTAGGTCCAACACTATTAACAACCTGATAAGAAAATGTTAAGGAAGTCATCAAGGAATTGTGGAGCAGTGAAGGGGTTTCCATAATTTCTTTCCTAGACAACTAAGATACATTTGGAGATTCTAGAGTTCCAAGGCTAAGAATGTATAAGAGATATTTGATGTTTTCATGATTGTGAAGGATATTTTCCTTCACCCATCCCATTTATCTGAATCTTGATAGTTTTCCTCTTGTGGTATCATGGCCTAGATAGACTATGGTCAACTATAGAAAGAAATGATGTAACTAAGCCTTTGTTTTGGTGGGAAAGATTCCTTCCCAGATTCAAGGTTAGTAGCATAAATTAAAAATTTAGATAATTGTATCTGTACCTTATCATGAAAAGTGATAAATGTGGTATGATTATGAATTTATTGTTTATGGTTATATGGAATCTAAATGATTTCCAAATAGAATTAAATGTTGGATTTTATGATTGTATATATAAACTTAATGAAAATAATTACCATAATACATAGAGAAAAATATAGATCAAACTACACCTTTAGTGATATGACTGTAATAAGCCTCTTAGTAGAGAAATCATAATTGTATCGATAGATGAAAATTTTCACATAGATGTTGTTTTATGCAAAAAAATGTGGCATTGACCCAACCCCATGGGGAGTCACCATTCCTCCATCAAGGAGTATCATCATTAGTATTAAAGTGAAAATAAACTGGGGGGAATGACAAGGGAAGGAGCATGAAAAGATATGTGACTTCATGAGAAACATAGAGGTATTTCCCATAAGTGTGCAGGTTGTAGCTATTAATGGAATTCCTCCTCATTTTCAACACCATAAAGTGGGAATACGATCCTCGTACCATAAAGGCCTCTTGTGGTGTATAACATGTGCCATTTTTTTTTATCTTCCACAGAAAACAAGGTATCTTCCTATATGGGTCTAGTAAGATGTAGTATACATATATGTATAAATCAAGGCATAAAATCCCTAGGCCTAAGTTCCCCCATTTTGACTATTGTACTTGTTTTTATAGATGTAACACACTTTTTGTTTTTGGATATATATATATTATATAATATATATATATATATATATATATATATATATATATATATTATAATATATAGTATATATTATATATTTATATATAATATATATAATATATATATTATTATATTATATATATATATATATATAATATAATATATAATATATTATATATATATATATATATAATTATATATATATATTATATATATATATTATATATATTATATATAATATTTATATATATCTTATGACTTCTAAATGATGTTTACATGTCTTTCTATGTCAATATGTCCTTGCATGTGTTATAGAATAGAGACTATTCAACTGATATCTTATGAGTTGGGAGTAAAGTTTGAAAACCATGTGACAGATATCAAGGGAAATAGCATTATATAGGTTCTCAATATCGACATTATGTTCTACCAAATTGTCGGTTGTAGGGACAATATAAATGCCCCTAGGTCTCAATAGTTCATTAGTTATTGAAAAGAGAACCCAGGTGATGGAAAGAATGTTAGTACTATTTCTAGTGCCATCCATAAATCCTATGTAAGCTCATGAAGGACTTAACATTTTCCAATCAATCACCACACATAATAAGTGAATGAAAATAAAATGACACATGTAAAAAAAAGGTAAAACAGACAATATGCAAATAAACGTACAATATATACAAGCAACATTCATTGATGCAACTTACGCATAGCACATTTTTATATAGATCCCATTAGGATGGTTTGAATAAGGATTACAATCATAATTAGGTAATGTGTAAGCACCTTATTTCAAAACATGTTTTGACAACATAAGGTCCACGCTAAAGAGGTTCTAACTTTCTTGTGTCTAACTTGTTAAGATTATGGTCATAGAAAAGAATGATGTCACCTTTAGGAAAGAAACGAGGATGAACCAATTTTTCTTATTGGACTTTAATGCACCTCTTATGACTCTCATTCAGGATTGTAGCATAACTATGTTCTTCATCAAGGTCGGAAAAATATAAGAGATGTTCTTCTTTAAAAAAAGTTTCAGGAACGAATTCCACAATTAGTTTTAATGATGGGATTTCCCATTCACCCAATAAAACAACTTCCACCCCATAAACCAATTGGAAAGGATTGAAGCCTATAGTAGTTTTAATTGAGGTCTAATAGGCCCATAACGTAGAAAATAACATTAGATTCCAAATTGATTTGTTATTACCTACCATCGTTTGAATCATGGTTTGCAAGACATGATTAATGGACTCTACTTTCCCATCATCTTGGGGATAATAGGGTGTAGAGTGTTCATGACAAAAATCCAAGTTGGATGCTAGTTTAATCGTCACCTTGTTATGAAAATGAGACGCATGAGACATCATGATTCTCGGGGATACGCTAAATCTAGCAATAATCTGGTTAAACACTAACAATGCTATAGTCACACCATCATTAAAGAACATAGTAATAGCCCTAACCCACTTAGTAAAGTACTATATGTCTACAATGATGTAGCCATGTCCATTTTCCAATGTTGGTTTACACTACATGCAATCAGTCCCCCATTTAGAAAAAGTTCTAACAAAAACTACATATGAAGTGGATCAGGGTGAGAATGTCTCATCTTTGTAAATATTTGACATGAATGGTGCTTCTAAACTATAATAATACAATCCTTAATTATCTAGGGTCAAAAGTAACCAATGCACAATTTTTTTTGGATAGCGGAAAACACAAACAGATGACTGCCATATGATCTGGCACATAAATCATTCAAAACATGTTCATACTCCTCATTAATAAGGAATTAGTGCAAGATCATGCCAACTCTGAGGTGATAAAGAGTATCATTGATAATAACATAATGCATAACATGATGGCATATATGTTGATGTTCATCGCATGATACCTCAAACTGAAATAATTGATTTTGGAAATATATTACGACATCCCCATACCAAATCAAACTTGTGAAGCATAACAATCCATTAAAGCATTTACCCCCACTGGTTTGATGACTGAGAATATGATTCACAGAATTAAAATTTGCAATTACCATCATTTTTCACAAAAGTATGTGATGTCACAATCATTGGATAACATAGACATTTTCCACAACCAACTTCTCAATAAGTGAGTAGCGAAAATTGGGATGAACATGGCCTCTTCTAGGATAATAAATGATGTTTTCATTGTGCATATCATTCTCTTGGACAAGAACCTTACCAATGGTTGATTTAGAGGTCGTGAGATGTAGTAAAAGGTACCAATTGTAATTAGGAGGGATCAATGATGGTGTAGATGATGTGGATTTCTTCAAACCAGCAAAATATTTTTGTGCATGGTCATACATAAGATATATACACCTTTTTTTAAAAAACACATAAAATGTTTCATTTTCTTAGCATAATTGGAAATAAATATACACAAATTTTTTTTCCTTCCCTTGAAAATGTTGAGGTTGGTGAAAAGTATGAGGCATCAGAATATTAATGATATCATCAACCTTTAAAGGATCAACTGTGATCTTATCCTTGCACACAATGAAACCAAGTAACCTCCTAGAAACCATGCAAAATATGCACTTGTGTGGGTTTAAATAAATCTTGTCGATGCGAAATCATAAAATGATCTTCCATAGATTGGCAAGATCATACTCACCTTAGTAGGAATGAGTAGAAAAGTCATCCAAGTAGGAATCCAATATTTTTTTGATGTCATGAAAACCGTAGGACATGGCTCGGTGGAACCAAAATTTTTAATACCAAAAGGAAACTTCCTATAAGAAAATGTTCCCAAGGGAAAATAAAAGTGGTCTTAAGTTTATCTTCTAGTTTGATCTATATTTGATTATATCTAGGAAGAAGCATCCATAAAGGAAAATATAGCACTTCTGATGCAAACATCAAGAATCCGATCAAAGAAAGGGGTGGGATAATTATCATTTGGGAATGAGAAATTAAGGTCTCTATAGGCAACACATACCCAAATCTTCCTTTGTTTCTTAGCAACCAGATTAGAATTAAGTATCCATGCCGTCAAGGGTAATGAATAGATAAAACCAAAATCGAAATTTTTTTTGATATTTTTCTTTAATAGAAACCTCCTTATGAGGATTCCTTGGCCTAATCCTTTACATAAGTAGCTTGGCTCCATCATACATCATAATTTTATGGTCCACAATTTGAGGCGCGATCCTTGGCATCTCTTCAAAATATCAAGCAAATACATCACAAAATACCTTGAAAATGGTAGTGTATGTTTTAATATCTCAGGGAACACAATCCACACTAATTGTAATGTTTTCCATGACACTTTATTTCATATAAATGTTCATGGGTAAATTTCTTAAGATATCTTCCAAATTCTTCTTTGAGAAAACACCATGTAGGATGAAGGGGACTAGGACCACTCAAAAGAGCCAAAGGAAGATGATTCTTTGAGTGACTCATCCAATGATTCTAGTCAAGCAAGAAATAATGAATGATAGTAAGTTCCTCCCAAATATTTCAATTTTTACTTTCATGTACATAAATTTATAGGAGACAAACATTCTATCCAATACTTGTTTGATTTGGCCAACTAACATGTCATCAATGTTCCACTCTGGATACCAGTCTTCAACAAAGGTTTGGGATGATGGAATTTTTCCTCTACCTTGGAGGTCAGGTGTTGATTCTTTAATAGGTAGTACTTTGGTAACTAGGGAGTGTTCTTCTTCCTTTGAAGAAGATTCAGGTTGTCCCTTGGGAACGAGGTATGGAAACTTTTCTATAGATTTTTGTGGGGCTACAATTGATGTATGAGGACTAGTATGGGAGATAAGATGATAAATGGGGATTTTTTCTATTTTCTTTTCAGGTAATATTTTCTTTATATATTCAGTTTTCTCATCCACCTTTACTAAAATTCCTCCAATCATTCCAAAAGTAGATTCTTAATTTCTATCTGACTCCTTATAGTTTTCTTCTATTTTTTCTCTTGCATTAAAAACAATCTTTTTAGTATCATTCACACCATCTTTGATTTATGAAACTGAAAGATTGATTTCATTTATAGAAGAAGAAATATAGTTTATTGATACTTGAAGACTATCAATATTCCTTTTGCGGATGTAATCATTTTGTAACAAAAGTATTTACTTCCATTCCCCTCAAAGCAATATTATTCCAATTTAGTTGTTCACTAATATTCTGAATTTTGGCTTCTATTCCATTCAAAGGGGTTTCTTCTTTCATGACCAATGGGATTCATTTTGAATGCTTACTTTATTCTTCAAGAATGATTCCTTTACAAGGGGGAAAAGGAATTTAGATTCTATTTTTATCCCATCTAGGCCGTTCCATTTATGTTTTGGAGAAATGTCTTCAATTTCTTATTGTTCTTCTATACTATCCATCATCTGAATGGAATAATTCATTTGTTTCTGCTTCCATTCATAGAAATAGATTCAACATTGTTTTTTTCTCTAAAATATAATTTTTCCATTTTTCTATTAATATTCTCTTTTGATCATCGAACACTGAGGCATTAAACTCTTTTGTATGTGGGTGAGTATACATATATGAGGTTATCATGTTTTTCATCCATTTAGTATCAACTTGCCACTTATAATGACCTCTTATCATGGAATTTTTTTTTTTTTCATTTATGGGATTGAAGATTTCTACATTCTTGGAGGGAGAAAATATTCAAATCTACATTGTGGAATTATATTGTCTCCTATATCTTTGTATCCTAAGCCATATCTTGGAGCACTAGGTTTTCTCAAAATTTTGAACATTTTTGTAGCCATGGGGCCTTCCTTTTCTAAGAATGCATAATTAATATATGGTCATCATGAGGAAATATTTTATATGCACATTGGGGGTGTGGACATGGTTCATGGTTCAAAAGAAATAATATTTTCACCACCCTTGGCTACAAAAATCTGTAAAGAGATAGGAGCAGATAATCATGAAAAATAACAGAGTAAGAAGAGTAGTTAAGTGATTAGGCTAAGATAGCCTACTGGTTATGAGAACAAGGTGCTTTTACAAGATGATGGAAGGAAATTATAACAAAAGAAGGGGATTCTTTAATAAGTACATAAGTAATAGATTGTTAATTTGGGACTTTGGGAACATAAACAATATAGATCTCTAGGAAAGATATATCCTCCCATTTGATAACTTGGTGTTCCATTTTCTAATTTGAAGGATCTATTAGGACCAAAGTACTGGATTGAGATGCTTGGATTAGAGTATGTAGTAATGTAGGAAACATAGTTTTTGTATGTCTAAAACATCCTTAGGTCTAGAAGGCGATGTTGGTTCTCTTGGTAGTTTTTATTTGTAATTTAAGGATGTATCCTAGATGTTCATCAAAGGCATAAACTAAGACGTTGTTGGTAGTATGTTGGCCTTGATGTCAACATAGATTATTTTCATAGGAATTATATAGATTTCACAAGAACACTTTAGAATTCAAAAGAACACTACATGACTCATAGGAACAACTATTGTTTTCATAAGGAAACTATAGGATTCATAGGAATAGTGCAGGGGAAGAAATAGATTGATTACTTTGTAAGGTGAAAATATTTATAGGGTATTATAGAGCCTAAATAAGTATTGAAAATCATGAGGAAGAATCTTGGCAATATCTGTTCTAAACAGAGAGAGATTTTCCTTAGTCTAAGACCCATTCGTATGGAGGAAGGTCCATTAGGGTGGATGGAAGCCTTCAACCACATAGACGAAGGGCCATAAGGGAACCTGCAACTGGATTTTTATTTTTATTTTTTTTTGGCATGTGGCCATGCTTGTAGGTGGAAAAAAAAAAAAAATCAAGTTTTTAACCCATAGATCTTGTGCGCGCAAGGAAAATTTGACTTAGTCTAATTTTACCTTAGTTTGTGTGCCTATAGAATTTGGGAAACGTATGTTTTTTACCATGGTATTGGAGGATCCAAAATCTATAAAAGGATATCGAACCAAAGAAATTGTGTGTGCATTCGATGATTTCTTTGTGTGTTTCAGCTTGAACAGGTGCACACCAAGGGCAAGAGGAGGCTCAAATATATCTGCTTGAAGATATGAAGCTGATTCATAATGTGAATTGATGCAGAGTTATGAAATCATTTTTCATTGTTTAGAAGGGTTTCTACAAGAACCAAGATGAATCTTGAATCCCATATATGCATAGATCTTTTTGAAAAGTGTAACTAGGTTTAATATTCATAATGACATGTGTAATTGTGATTTTATGTAATTGATGAAAAAAGAAAGATAAATTTGTTATTGTAATGCTTGTTTCATGGGTTTCATGAGAAAGGTATTTTATTTTTAGTAATGGCTCCCATTGTGAGTCTTTAGGTTTTGTCGTCTAGCCATAAAAGTAAAATTGAGTCAATGTCATGTATGACAGACCCTTCTTGGGTATGTTACATTTTGTGTGAGTCATTAGCTAAGTATAAATAGCCCTCCAAGGTAAGAAAAAACTTCTCCCTTCAAGTTGGCTTCAAAAGGAATAATAACATCTCTCCAAATGAGACGTCAACCTAGCTCGATGACATGTCATCTTATTATGATGGAAAAAAACAATAAATAGGCCACTTGGCCTCATTTCAGAGCACATATTTTTGGTGAAGTAAGTGTGAATTTAAGTAGTGAAAAGGTGATCAAGAAGAAGCCCTATAACTGGTGAGGAGAGAGGAAGACAGAGTGAAGTGTTTCAACACTCTTTTGGGATTGTTTTAAGATAAGTAATACCCACACGCGTGAATTTGTAGACCTATCTATTGTAGCAAGGAGGTTGAGAAGGTTACAATCATCTAAAGGTAGCCAAGTTGGGCAAATGACAATTCAAAGGGAAGATGAATTAAAAAGAAGGAGTGTCTTTCTAAATACAGTCTAGTTAAGGTTCATGTTGCTCATCTATGCAAACTAGGTTTTCTGATTTGGAACCAAAAGTTGCAGACCAAAATCAGGGGATTGAAATTTTGAAGGAAAGCCAAGAAGAAAAAAAAGAATCTTTTTATTATTATATTTGACTCAAGGAAGAGGAAATGGGTTTTATGTCTTAGTATTGGAGTGTAAAATAGGTCAAGGGTCTTGATCTTGTTATTCGTCAATTGAAGACTCTATATGAAGAAGAATTTTTTTGAGTTTTCTTCTCAAGTGGGAGGGCTTTTGGCCCTTGTGGGTAGCCTACATTCTATGTCTCTTTATTGTTTATGCATTGGTAATAGTTTGATGAAGAATAACTCTAATAACCTAAGTAAAAGGAGATCATAATCTAAATAAGTAAAAAACACTCATAAGTAGTTACTAATAGAAGAGAAATCACTTAATTGTTATGTCATAGATTTCTCAACATGGTATCAAAGCTAAGTTGACCAAGTCAAGGAAGGGCATATTATCAAGGGACACTATGGGATAAAATATCAAGGAAGGCATCAAAGACAAGATCATATTAAAGTCAATATATACAAAGAAAACATCATCAGGAAGTCATCATTGATCTTCATCAACAAGACTTCAACATCAAAAAAGATCTCCCTCTCTATGAGACCAAGGATCATTATTGAAAAAAAATTTCTTCATCAACGAGAAGTTTTTTATTATCTATATCATCATGAACATCAAGGAAGAAACAAGGATAAAGAGTATCCTATCAAATAAGTATATTTATTTCCACATCTAATATGTCAAAATGTCTTTTTGTGAGAAAAGAAACAAATTGGTTGGGGCTTGAAACTATCTTGCATGGAAGAAAAGGATAGATTTGAATCTCATTGGAAATGAGGTTATGGAACATGTCAAAGGATATATCACTAAACCAATAAAGGAATATTCTCAAGCTCTTGCCAATTGCATGAACGGGTAAGTTAGGGTTCAAAGGATTCTCATAGAACCCATTAAGGATCCCCTCATCCCATATGTATCTAAACTCGAAACTTCAAAATAAATCTATGAAAAACTGGAAGAGTTGTATTTCATAAGCACTGATAGAGAAGTCATCTCATTAAGGAAATAAATCTACAAGATGAAGGTGTCAATGGAAGATGGAATAATATCATAATTTATGAGGATATATGAAATCTGGGATCAACTACAAGATCTGGGAGAATTAATGTCTGATAGAGAAATGACTAGAGTTGTATTAAATGCACTACTGGAGGAGTGGGGTAACTTTACTTCAAGTATTTATGGGAATAAAGAAGCTAATCCATTCCGGGATCTATGGTCACTATGAAATATTGAAGAATTTAGACTCAAGGCCAAATTTGTTGTGGGAGAAGGTAAGCAAAATCAAGCACACGTTGCAATGAAAAAAAGAAAGGAAAAACATAAAAAGTTTTGTCCTTAGAAAAAGAAGAATAACATGGATAAAATAAAATACTATGGGTGTTAATAATATGGGCACTTGTTAAACACACATGGGGAGCAAGAAAGATATGAAAGATAAAACATGCAATTCAATTTTTATTCACAAATGATACACATTTATAGTACATGTGGTGATTGTTGGGATTCACATCCCAAGGTCCCTTGGACTGCTT
>APFE031170280.1:51430-75853 GCA_000404065.3 Pinus taeda
TGGGCCTCGTTTTGGGTAAATTGGTACATCAATTTCCCGAGGTCGTAACTTTGGCATACGATCTCCGTTTGACGCATATGATAGCTTGTTAGAAAGATCTATCCGAGAACTACCACTTTGTGAAGGGAAACATCGGTCCATGTTCCCATGTTGCCCCCAGACTTCCCAAAAAACGTCGTTTAGGGCCTCAAAACAGCTCCAGAAGTTTAGGACCTAAAAAAAACAGCTAAAAATAGTAAATTGTGCTACAATTACGGAAACTGAAAAACTGAAAGAGACAGTTGCGGGGGTCCAAATGGGATAGGTGGGTGGCCACCAACATCCACCTAGATCACATACCCTCTGCAACTGCTGAGGATCTTCGAATCTGCAAATTAACCAATTAAAACATACATAGTAGCATATAGATAAATTTTTAATGAAAATAAATTTATATCATATAAGCAAATGATTAGTTATACATCAAAATAACATTCATACATGAATTACAACAATATTTGATGCATAAACAAAGGTAATCTTAGGAACAAGACATTGTTTCCTTTTATTGTAGAAAGCTATAACTAACATGGGGAGAATTCGCCTAAGTCTTCTTCTTTCGGCTCCAAGAGGAACTGTCCTCCAGATCTATCCAGTCCCAGTCTTCAACAACCTCCTTCCATAACCAATACCATGATATCTCAAGCAAGTGGGAGAATATCAATATTCAAGCAAACAAGGGTTTCCTAAAACTTGGGGAAGTGCTTGAAGCACAGGGATACTTCAGACTTAGTCACGGATAATCTCAGTATAATAATTCTATCTCCTCTCCTCTCCTTAAGGCAGAAGTCTATTTATACTTCTCCCAATTAGTTTTTTAGTTGGGAAATAGTTGGACCACAGGTACTAGGAGGTAATAAACAAGTAAAACTTGTGAACTCCACCCACAATTAAGGAAATTTAATTTTTTAAGTGTTTTAACACATATATGCAGGTTGGGTATGGACTAACCCACGTGTACACACTTTTATCTCAGGGAAAAGTAGCGTACAAGGAATAAAACATTGTTTTTAAAATATTTGGACCAAGTATAGAAGGAGAGGTTTCCCTAGGCCATAAACCAAACATCACAAATACCAAGGGTGGTAAATGGAGCTATAACATATGCCTCCTAATATATGATGTCAGAAGGGGTACATGATGGCTGAAATGTATTAAGTATATGGAAAGGAAACCTATCAAGATTGAAAAGGACTTCACCATAATTCAACCTGCCAAGCCATCAAAAAGAGATAAAAAAGAAACTGTTGTCTGAGGCAGGCATACCCATGCTCAAAGAAGGTAAAGCATGTCTGCATATCAAGCACAAGTGGATCCACTATATATACAAGTATAATGATCTTAAAGTACATAATGGATCATCTGATTGTGATAAAAAAAGTACATGTCTAAATATCACATGTAAGAAGATGATCAATGAAGTTGAAAGATGAAGTTGATCACTAATGTCAAAAATTGATCCAAATAGTACCAAATGAACATGATGGAATAAAATGATACTACATCACAACTCGGATGCTAGCATATAATATGTCGTTGTGAACGATTGCAACATATAAGGTGGATGGTGTCGACTAGCAGTAACAGGAGCAATTGACAAGTGAACCAAAACATGTTGATGCAACCCAAGGTCTTCACCGACCGTTGTGGTACATTTCTACACAATGGGAATAAATGATCTGAGGTCAACCACGTGAGAAATCATTTGATTACTGGTCATTGATGTATACCATTAACAAATGCGAGACTACTCACCAATAATGATAATGAGTGTTAAGGTACCCAATAGAATCTAACAAGTGCGAATGAATGAGCTGAAGTCAAAAACTTGGAAGAATTTCTCAATCAGGGGACAATGATGGTTTCCCACTGTTGATAGCAAAGGAATCTGCCACTGATGATTGCAAACCCAAAGGCACTACCAAATGGACTCTAGATCTTTGTCCCAGAGAAATGAGCCATAGTCGATAGGAAAAGATTCGCTAGAAGGAAGGCATTAAGGCATCCTTCATCAATCTAGCACGAGTGTAACCTGTAGGCAAATAATGTGGAAGGAATCAGACGAAAAATATGTAGTAACCAAACTGAAGCACATTTCTGGCATACACAAGATGTAGTTAGCACATGATAGAAACCATCTGAACCAACCAATAATGAAAGCTGACACAGAGGCGAGGAATCCACCAATAGAGTCAAATGGAAACCAAGGCACTGCATGAATCCCAATGTGTGATAATGAAAGATGATGTCGAACACAAGGGAAACGACTAAGTCAAAGACCCATGATACTAATCGATGCTGAGCACAAGGTGACCTATCAATAATGAAAATAGGGCCAGGGTGCAGCTTTAGGCCTGTCCTCGGAGCAATATGTTGTCGTCGATAAGGAAAAGACCCGCTAACAAGAAGTCAATTGAGACCTTCTCAAACCGACATGAGAAAAGGACCAATATCACTGATGTGATGACAAACATGATACTGACAACCAGGGATGGTCCACTAAAAAATAGGTCAAGAGACACTGCAGAGAGGCCAACTCAGGCTTACTTCCCTTGAACAAAATCATGACTCAACGATGACTATATGGTAGCATATGATAACTTTGTATAAGTTCGTCATGTAGGAAGCACGAGAAAACTCTCCATATGATTGGAAGAGGCAACCAATCCAAGGAGAATTGACTCAATAACATGGTTAGGTGTACCTAAGTCAAACTAAATCCAACCCAAAATGGAGGAGAGACTTTCTTTTTAGTGCTTTGTTCAAGGGTGACATGACTGACTCTAGTTGCCAACAATATATGGAAATGTTGTTCCATTCCTGCTCCTTTAGGAATATATAATTTTTTTGTTTTTTTCTTTAAGTTGGAAAAAGAATAAGAGAATGCTATATTATAGTGGAAAGAATGAGTGTCATAGAAATAGATGATCTAGTTCCTGGGGTGGGAATAATCCTATGCTCAATGCAAGGAGGCGAAACTGGTCAAGGACACTCAAAGGGATGTTCCTTCCACGGATAAAAGGATATGTCAAGTTGCAGAAGCTAAGTTATTGCATGGCTGATTTTCTAGAAGACATGGTCAAATAAGTGGCTTAAACACGAGTCCAAGTGAAGCTGGCTCAAGGCCCAAAGGTGAAAATAGTCAAAGTGCAACGCAGCAGTACAACTCAACATAAAGGAGCCTCTAGGGTATAAGGCCAGAAATAAGCGTAGAAGCAAGGAGAATGTGTCTTCAACACACAAGTGATGGCGAGACTAAAGAGGACTCGTGAGCCTACTTAGTATAATAGCATGGGTAGTCAATGTCAATGAGGTTCTAACTACGAAGCCCATGTAAAGGATGGCTCTACCATTGCATCAAGATTTAAAAATTAATGAGTGAACATGGTTATCTAACTAAGACATGATGGGGTTGACCCTATGGCTAATGTATCACTGAACATAAGCTAGTATGCAAGATGCAATGGAAAAATGGTTTCCCTAACCTATATGCTAGTAAGTGAACGGTACTTGCCATGACAGGTTAGAGGTAATGGGACTGAAATAAGATTTCAAAGAAGTGTCCAACATATCCTGAAACAATAACTGATCCTCGAGAATCCAAGCCCACAAGTCAAAAAATTCATGAGACGAAAAATCAAGTTTTGAGATTTTTTTTTTGAAATTTTAGAGCTATATATTGACTTTTAGACTCACAAATTTTTCATTGCTGTTTGGAAAAAAGATGTCGATCAAAAAAGGAGAAAACTTGCCTCTGAAGAATTCGACCTTTCAAATCATGCCAAAGTTACTAGGTAACCCTCAAACCATACTTGCAATGTTTTGTGATACATTTTAGAAGTTTTTATTACGATTTGACAGTGGGAATTTATGTCAAAAAATCCAACTCTGCGAACACGTAGGTTGGCTGTGACTAACCCGTGTGTACGACAACCCTACATGTGACTGTGTGTGAAGGGAACTCATGTGTACACGAGTTGAAGTTCAAACATAAAATATAACGGTTGAAACTTATTTCCTTTCAGGATGACCATCACATGGAGAGAGAGAGAGAGAGCATACCACAATTGACAATGAAGTAATGAATGACCAAAATGCACTAGATGCATTGAGAGGGTGCGGCTTGTTGAAATTCTTCAAAATTCCAAACATGGAAGCCAACACATGCCTGCTAGAATTACTGATCCACTACTGGAGTGTAGAGGATGATGCCATCCTGGTAGATCAGATGACTCTTAGGATTAAGGTGGAATACATCTACTTTATTACAAGTCTCTCCCGAAGAGAGGAGGCTATGCATTCGACTAGGAGGACACAGAGTAGTCTTTCAATAGAATACTATGTATATATATACTATCCTGGGCATCTGGAAAATATTGGAAGTTAGATTCCAATCAAACACGTGGATAGTTTATCTTTGAGGATTCTGTTGTTTACCATTTCCAGGGTCAAAAGATAAGCTTCACTACATCAGGCTTCACAGGTGTCCATGAGCCTAGCAGTGGAATGCCTAACCATGATTTTCAACTAGTGCACACCTCTTCTAACCAACATCATGAGCCAGCTAACCTCCATTCAGAAGGGTCAGACAAAAAACTTTTGATATGGGACTATTTTATGCTCCTTCTTCTGCAAGGAGGTACCTGGGTAATGTCCCAAGGTATCTATCTCTATCAGTAGCTCGTGAGATCCATGGATGGGTAGGTGGGCTGACTTGATGAAATGCCTTGGAGGTAGAGACGTGCCAAGGATAACTTTCGATTATGAGATTTTTGCCTAGTGGGACCAAAAAATAATCGCAGTCGACGACTACCTATATGCTAGTATGGATTTTTGAGGAGATCCAGACTTGGTGCTACCACCAAACGCAACATGGGGAGACATAGGTAAATTTTTTTTAAGTTTTTGTCAATTTTTAATATTTTTTCCTTTTTTAAATATGAAATGAACTTAGAAATATTTTTTATGGGACAAAATACTGACAAAATGATCATACTCTAGATGTGGGTCTAGTGAGACTAGAGGGATTCCTACGACATAGGCATCATGGAAGAGGTGCCAAAGAGGCAGTGACAAAGACAAAGAGGGTCCTATATGCAGTCCAAAGAAACTTGGTGAGATTGACTCACTAGGTACCGATGATAGCCATAGAGGACCTACCTGAGGATATGCAGCGCCGTGTGGTAGGAGTACCATGGGAATGGGTCCGCATACTTCGGCGTGTGGCCAGTTCAATAATTAACTTCTTAGCTGCTAATCCTAAGTCAGGTAGATAAACAGATTGGACATGATTATGGGCATTTAGTCTGAATATTGTATATTATTTTTTGAATGCTTTATGTATACACCGACAATTTTATGATACATATATAGATCCAAATTTTTTATGTTTTGTTAATTTGATGAATGATTGATATGCCAATCTAATGCTTGATTAGTGATAAAGTCCGCTAATGAGTTCTTAGATCGTGGAATATGCACATATGTAATATAAAAAAATGATCGTTGCAACGCCCTCACTCTCAAAAATTGGTGATATAAATAAGGATTACGAACCTGATAAATGTTATTTACTTTAGACACTACCAGCTGTGAGTCAAGATACACTACCAATGAATCAATTCCATAAGAAATTGCTTCAGATAGTAAATTAATAAGGGTAGTATATTCAACAATGTTATTTGAAGCAGGATCAATACATACTCCCCTTAATACCATCAACTGACCAGATGGATAATAAATCACCCAAGCTGCGGAAGCGAGATTCCAAGTGTGCCGACTAGCACCATCAACGAATCCGAAATATATCAAGTCATCCATCAACACCTGCCAAAGTAAATAAAAAAAATGTTGATATCACAAAATGCCCGACAAATATGTACAAAAATACAATATATACAAACAAGCAATTGCTTGGCTGAAACCTAAGAAAAATACTTCTTGAGGTAGAGCCCATCAGGGGGCTCTTCCAACTTGTTCCTAGAGATGTTTATAGGTATAGTTCTTGAGATAACCGACATATCACCTTCAACAAATGAATGTGTTGTAGCCAAAGGGTTGGAAACTGTACAAACATCACTAGTAAGCAGATTGGAGAATCTAGATTCGACTTCATGCAGAGGAGGACGAAAATATGAACGTGATATAAATATTCCCAAGGTCGATCTATAACCATCACCACTTCGAAAATTGCTTCGTCATATAGGAACACTGTATATAAGAAATCCAGAGCAGAAGTAGAGTTAAGGGTCCAAGCTGGATCCACAACACCATCTAAATCTTCTTCAGAAAAAAGAGTGGGATGGTTGTCTGTAGAGTTATTGATAGTTTCATATCTAAGCTTTGCTGCAGACATAGGAAATGCCATTCCACCAACCTGCCCTTCATCTAATGTGATTGTAGATGAAGGTAAGGTCCGAGGGTCTGAAAAAATAACGAGTTTGAAAGAAATATTTCTGTGAAGGCTCCTTGGAGGATGAAATTGCACCGATTCTAGCTGTAGGAGGGGGAAGATCAAATACACCCATCAAGGAAGAGTACATCCCAACTCCTAAATTCTGTATAGGTTGACGGAGATTATCCACCAATGGAATAGTAGAATCTGAAGTTACTTGAGAATCACCTAGAGAATAATCTGACTGATCAATTTGAACAATTATCCCCTCATGAGGAAAACAAATGATGCTGAATAGAGATGAGACTATGCAATCTATCTCATAAATCCAATTCCTTCCTAAGAGGAGGTTGTAATCTAGGTTTGCATCAATGATTTCTACCTCTATATTCAATGACCTTTCCTCCAACACATATATGAAAAGCCAGGATAATTCCGTGTAGCCTATGAGAATGACTATCAAATTCTGTTATGAGAGTCGGTGAAGCAATAACTAAAGGTGATCCAATGGCCTTCCAACATGACATAGACATTACGCATGTGGAAGCTCCCTCATCTATAACTACCCAAACAATATTGGTTTTCGGTAAGTCGACTTTATCTGGAAAGCGATATGGTGAGGAAGTCCCTTTTTGACATTCAACATATCAAAAGTGAGCACTAAAGAATTTTTTGCATCTACTGGGTCGATCTCTGAAAGCAAAGCACTTCTCTGAGAAAGACATGACTGGAGTAACTCCAATGCAGACATAACATAAGGAATTTGAGCCAGATCTTCTACAATCGAGTAGTTCTAGGCTGCCCTAGCATTAGGGTTAATAGTCAAGTGCTTTGTAGAACCTTTCGGTATCTGAGGTATATACTCAGCAGAGGGTCGCTCAATATGAAGTGTGTCTATGGTTTCGGGAACAGATTTACCCTTAGATGTTTCTATTTCACCATAATCATGTGCACGTGTGGCAGTGTCGACATGAGATTTCATCATATACACATTTGAGGAATTTTCCCCTTCCTGGTTGTCCCCGACGGAGGTACTAGCGTTCGAGTTCACACCAATAAGTAACTGCTGCCCTTGGGGAAAATGGTTGGTCAGGACAACTTGGGAGCTAGAGGACGCTTGCTGCACTAACAAGCACTAAGCATCCTAAATCTTAGGGTAGAGGTGAGTCAAATGATCTCCATTGCATAACTTGCATGGAAGTTTAACCTTATTTTTAGACCCTTTACTACCCTCACCAGCACTGTTGCTGAGCTTGTTCGCATTAACCTTCCCTTCCTGGTTCTTCTTGTTACCTTGTCCCTTCTTCTTCCCATCAGTTTGTTGATTTCCTTTGGGGTTAGAAGTTTGGACAACAGTAATGGAGGTAGGTTGGGAAGGTGAAGGTGTAGACGGTGCTACCTGGTTAGAAGAAGCAATTTGTAGAGACAACTACTGCAATTGGTTCAAAAGGTTCACTGTATTTGTATTAATTGATCCAACTATACCATCACCGTGAAGGCTTGCCTTTGGTTTGGCTAAATCAACCTTGGACCTAGGAGTGTCAGGTAGGATTTTTTGAAGAGTCCTAGACAAAGAATATATTAGTTCTAACTGCTGGGCTAAAAAAATAGCCTACTCTTCCAAACAAACACCAGAAAGAGAAACATCCTTGGAGATCTTGGGTTGTAAAGACTTGAGAAACCATTTGAGACAAAACTTTGGTGAAATTTCAGCTTTGATAAGCCTCTTTCTCCATCTCCATTCTTGGATATGATCCAAAATGTGAGTTGCTGTGTCTTGATGAAAATTGGCCAGAAGCTTAGTTCTGGCTTCATAGTAGATAGGCAACTGAAAATTGTTCAAGAAAATATTAGCCAAATTAGCGAAAGAAGTAAAGGTTCCCCCCGGAAACTCTATATACCATTTGGCCACATTCCTGATTAGGGTGCACTGAAATAACCTCAACCTGATCGAATCATTGATCAGGGATTTTGATGAGCACCATAATTGGAACATGATCACATGGTCTCCCGGGTCTTCACCATTCTTCCCTTCGAATTTTGGAATATCCAATGGAATTTTAGTTGGGACTGGATGCCAAGCCAAATTGTACCTAATTGGATCATTCATAAATTTAGTCAAATATGGCAAATTAAGCGTGGAAAGAAAAGGAAGACATGGAGGACCTTGGGAATTCCATCTGGACTGGGTGGGGTTCCCATAGGTCTGAAAAGAATGACCTGGTTTTTTAAAGGCACCAGGTTTCCCGAGGTAACTTGTAGAACCTACTGAACCAAAGGGTGATCCTTGTGGTCCAGAAAAACTTGGAGTTCGACCAACTCCTGCCGAAAATCCTCTGTAACAGGTTAAGTTACCCCTTAACGAAGTATTGAAAGGAGATGACAACCCCTGATAAGGGTTCCAAGCATTAGCAAAGGGTGAGAAACTTTGAAATGAATTAACCGAGGAATATGACACATTCCCTTGTTGGCCAAAAAACTAATTTCCAGCTCCTATCCCACTAACCGTAGGGTTTGTCCATCTCTGAAAGGGGTTACTACCTTGACTTATAGAAGGAAAAGGCATAGACCTTATTGTCGGATTGGAATGAGGTATATGACCACTTCCAAATGGGAAACCCTGAAAAGAAGTCGATTCACTCATCATGGATGTAGAGGTGGTTGATGGTATATTCAAAGGAACTGAAGGAATACCTTCAGAGGGCATTCCAAAAGGGAAAAATCCAAAATTGGATGCATTAGCTTGAGAACTTCCACTCGTTGACAGAATGGAAGTAGACCCAAACAAGGATGTGCTGGGAGTGTTAGAAGGGATGGAAATCATTCCTCCCCCTTGTAAAAATAGAGGAGTCTGCATGTTGGCAGCACTTGTCTTGGATGGCATGCTTCCAGTAGTGGTCAGCGTAGGGGATAGATGTGTGTGGACCTAGGCTCAAAGGCCTGTGAGTCAGAGTTCCAACATATAATAAAATGTCTAGATGATTAGGAGGGAAAGGAGAATTCAGACCCATAACTGACTCCGAAAGCTCTTCTACTTCAATACTATCTTCTGACTAGAAGAGTACTCGAGAAAGAACTGGTGTGTTCCTCTCTAACTCTGTGCTAGGACTAGGTCTATCTTATGAACTAATGCCCCCAAGCAGAGGGTCAATCTTTGATGCGCCTGCTGCCAATGGTTGGAAACCACTGGCAGAATCTCTCCTGTGCCTTCTATGAGAAGGCCCTGGACTTGTAGGTGAAAGCCCATGAAGTCTTCGAGCTGTCGAGATGGGCAGTCAGACACTTTGAATTATTTTACAAAATCTACTTAAAGACTCAAGAAAATTAAAAGATAGGCCAACTAGGAGCACATAACACCCACTAAAATATCCCTAAAGATATTAGCAATCAAACAACTTCTAAGTATTTCTACTCCGAGTGATTAGGACCAGACACCAAAATACAAGAAAGTTAATAATAAGGGCCTTCAGAAAATAGTATGGGGTAATTACGCCCCAAGCCTACTAGCAAAGGCATCAGAGGTAGTTATGCTAACCTCCAGAAAATAGCCTTTGCCAGGGCAAGCCCCCAATCTTCGCAAGGGTGCCCTCCAGAAGTATTGCTGAATGTGATGCAATGTCAACCTCAGGTGCCACAGGATTCCCCTTTGTAGCCACCTATGTGGATCCCTAGGATAGGCAACTAGGGACACCAACTCATATCAGAAGCCGAGTGAAACAGTCATGAGGTACGATTTGACAAGTCAGAGAGGGGGTATCTCTTGTCCTTATCTTCACGAATCCTCATGCTTAACTCCCAGACACAAAGCTTTCCTAGTCTCCCTAATGCTATTGAATTTCACTCTTTAATAAAACTGCTATGTTTAACAATTTAGAGCATCCTTGGAGAACTTACTCTCCTCTCGCCTAATCCAAGGCCCTAAATAAACCGAAACTTGTTGGTGTATTCTGATGACAATGTTAGTGTCGGTATCTTCATCCCTTCGTAAGTGATCAAATTCTCTTGTTGCATTGCATATTAGGTGTCTCACTCAGTCAACTGCATTCCATTAGGAGCATGGATCATCTAATGGTAGTGGCTTGTTGTACATTTTCTCTCATGCCCTTTACTTGCTGGCCCATTTCCATTCGTCAAGATCATCTGCAATCATTATTTGTCTTTAATATGCAAGGGTCATTTTTAGCGTTTCAGTTTCATTAGGTCTAGGGTTTCATCAAAAAGGTCTTCAAAATGTTCAATAACAGTCAGCAAGCGCATGATGAGGTTGAATAAAGTCCCAGTACCAATAAAGTTTGTAATCACATGCTTATAAATGTATTTTTCCTCAAAACCCTGTTTTGAGGAAAAACATAGTATTTTATGTTTTTATGTATAAATTTGATGTAATTTCGGTTCTTTCATATGCAAATAACTTCAGTGGCAACCTTGGTCACCTTGCCAAGCTTCAGCAACTCCATCCCCTGCAACGCAAACAAAAAGTCAAATCACTCAGTTCATCAAAGGCAAAAATAAAGTAAACTGCCCAAAAACAGAGTTTAAATGTAAGTGGGCTTTATGAATGAAAAATCAAAATCTCTTGTATATAAATAATTTTCATGTTCAAAGAGCTCATTTGCATTCAAAGAAGAAAGATTGAGCAAGAGAAGGCTGTGTTGGAGAAAGGGAGCAAGATTGCAGCAAAATTGTGCAAGTTTAGGGGCGTGACGCATTGGGTCATGGGCGCGACGAATAGAGCGACGAATAGAGCTGGCACGACGCATTAGGCCGCCATCCACAGTGAAAAATATACACTGGCATGACGCATATAGTAGGCATGACATGTTGGGTTTGTGGCGTGGTGCATAGAGTTGAAAGCCCGATTCCACCCATAAGCTCTCTCAAATTTCCAAATTCGCTCAATCCTACGATGTGCAAGTAAGTCATGCCTTCTTCCCTTGCTAGTGAATGAGTTTTTCTTAAAGTTTATGGTGGTTTAGTGAGATAAAACTCAAACCATGCCTCCTTGCAATTTTTTCTCAGAAACAATTGCGTAGGGTTTGCATTTGTGTTTTTGCTGCCAAGTCCACTCCATCACTCCCTCACTCTTTGACTCCATTTCTTTTCCAGTTTCATCCACTCACTCCCTAATTCCCATATTCCTAAAATTCATTAAACCAACATCCATAACTCTCACTATCCCAACCCATGTTACAAATTCCTAAACCCCCTATTTCCCAAAAAACTTGTCATAACATTCCCAAAACCCCTCATACCCTCTCCCTCCATAGTCCCTCATACATTCTCATCCTTGGTGGTAGAAAACTAAAAACACCATAAATCTCTTCATACTCATCAAGAAAACTCACACATTAGCAAACATGGAGTCTGATCCTTCCTATGACTAAGATGAAGAGACACACAGTAACTCTCCTACAGAAATGCATGCACCAAGGAGACCTCACAAGTGTGGCAAAGATATACGGGAGGAGCCCACTTCACTTGCCGAGCTGCAGGCCTGCCCTCTTGCTATCACATGCTTTCAACACCAATCCTGTTATTAGTTCTGTGAGATGGTTGTGAGAGTCTAGTACTATCATGAGTTGGCTAGGTTGTTTGTGCTTCATGATTTGGCCAAGTCACTCTAGAAAGTGTGACATTCATCTTGACAACGGAGTCTATTTAACTAGTAACCGACATTCCAAATGTTGGAGAGCAGTGGAATAAAAGGCAACAAATTGACAGGGAACACTATGAGCCATACATCAAGGCTTGTTATTTGAGACAACTTAGCAGAGTTTTTCCCTTTCGGTGCCTGAAAGACTCATATGCTCCCTTGATGAAACTCATAATTAAGTATTTCAGCTATGAGGGCCGGTTTTCTGGCCTATATTCCTATCACATCAGATGGTTGATGCACTTTACCAAGGTGAGAATGATTAATATCCCCTACTTCATGTGCCAAAATATTGAGAAGATGACCACCCTAGTGCAAAAGAAGACTCCTCAGCAGCAGTATAACAGTATATATCATTTTGCACTCATCAAACTGTGGTCACGCATTAACTTGGTTTGCAGAACATCTCATGGGAGGATTTCATTTCTCATGAGTTATTCATGGCTCCTCAGGTACCTCTAGAAGCTTTTCATGAGACAAGTTGACCTTCACATCATCAGGAGAGTCATGAGACATAGACTGCTAGTATGCCGGTGTTTGTCACCTATCAAAAGGGCACTAGAACGTTGTTTGCAGCAGTAAAATGAGTATTATCTCCACCTGGGGTGGAAGGGGTCTCTCTTCCTCCATCATCAAAGTAGGTTCAGGACAAGGGCAAGTGGCCATTACATGATGAGGGGCCTTTAGGTGAGCAGGAGACCGATTTTATGCTCAGTTAGGATGATGACCCCGATTTGGGCCCACAAAGCTCAAAGCTCAAGGAAATCATCCAAGAGCAAAAGGTGGACATCAATGATTTTTCCCTCAACCTAGAAAGAGCTAAGTGGATAATAAAATACTTGGAGCAAAGAAACAAGTAGCTAGAGGATCAACAAACCATTATGGAGCTGCAAAACATACGAGAAAACTGCCAAGCAGCCAAGAGGAGGAAGGTGAAGCTCACATCACTTGAGCAAGAAATCAATGCCGATCGAGACTCTTGGCTTAAGAGAGTGAATATCCACTTAGATAAGTTGCTAGAGAACGCTAACAGGGAGAAAACAATTTTGAGGCATATGGCCTACCATTACATGGCGAGAAATAAAAGTTGCAAGGCAAGAATCAAAAGCTTGAAGGCAAAGTTGAAGAGGACATCGAGGAGGTGAAAGGAGCAAGATAGACTTCAGATATTGGCTAAGGATACTTTGGCCCAACACAACATTTGATGGAGAACACTTAGCCCAAATTTCAAAAAATCTGGGACACTTTTTGCAATTTTGGAATTTTTGGGCCAAAACACAGGATTTTCTGCCCAATGTGCTGTGCCACTTGGCGCTCGCTTTTGATGGAGGCCTCCTTTTGAGGAAAACTTAGCATTTTTATATTTTTCATGGATAAATATGCATGCTCACCAATGGCCAAGAAATTTTGACAGGTTTTGATCCCCCAAAAAGGTCAAAAACACCTCAAAAATGACCTTTCTGCCCCTTTTTGGACACACAGGAAGTAGTGTTGGGAGAACTCAGTTTTGGAGGGGCAAATGGAGGCCAAATTAAAAAATTCCACTTGTTTGGGAAAATAGACAGGTATAAATTTCCAACAAGAACACTTGGAGCAAATTTGGACACTGGAAAGGCTTCCAAAAGCAACTACAAAAAGGCGCTATGCATAGAGAAATCAGCGTGGCACATTGGGGAAATTTTGCACAGTTTAACCAAGAATACTTTGTTTTTCGCCTAGTTTCTTAACAGTTTGACTTTTCTTCTTCTTAATGTCAAACTTATGATGTAATGTAATGTAAATTGATGGATCTTGATGTAATTATGTTAAATTTTCACTCATAGAGGTAGATTCATCCATCAAAAAGTAGTTTGCAACTGAATGAATTAGTTCCCTAGTTTCTAGAGGCAAGCTGTTCCACAGCCTAATTTTTAGTTCTCAATTTAGAATTAGTTGGAATAGATCCTAAAATAATGAGATAGACCCCTAGAGGCTAGGATGAGTTCCTATTTGTCTATATCTTGTGATTTTTTAGTCATTAGCAAAGGTTGGACTTTTGAGAAAGCTTGGAACTTCATTGTATACATTTTTCAGCAGTTATGGCTAGGGAATAGACCAGGGTTTGCAGCACTCTATGGGATTCATGTGGAATATTGCTTTCATATTGTGTTTCCTTCTGTAAATGTAATTTTATATGTGTTTTATGTATGCCATTCTCTCTCTTGCTTCATCTTAACTAAAACAAACAAGGATAAAGGTAGAACCCATTGAAATTTATAGTGCTCTACCTAGGGTTTGCTTAGTTATTTATGTTTTCAGCTGTTTGAAGAGTATCCTTGAGGTTTTCTTGCCCTCTTCAACTCCTCATCTATCTAAAGCTCTCCATTTCATTCAATTTGAAGTGTCAAATCAATTGCCTACCTTGCTCCATTGAGATCTCTGCAAAACTGAGCCTCATTCCCCAGACCCAAAATATGCCTTTCCATTTGAGCCAACAAAACATCATGAAATTCAATAAACCCTTTTTCAAAAATACCTAGCCTAAAATCAGTCTTCATTCAAGTTATCTCAGGCCTCATTGATCATTTTTGCTGAGATTGATAGGAGAAAGCCCTCTCCCGACCTGGTAGTGCTAGCTACCAGGTTAAGCATGGTTTGATGTTACCCTAGATCCTACCTTTCTTAGCTTGAGGTAGATTTAGGCACTAACAGACAATACAAAAAATTCTATTTTATTTTATTAAGCGCTTGATTTTAAATGGGTGTTCTTTTAAGTCAAAGGCAAAAATTAAAATAAAACCAATGGTGTTTGTATGACTCAAAAGAAATTAATGAAAAACTAACTTATATGAATGAAATCGTTTGTTCTTTGATGAAAAGAAATTTCTAGTTGGGTTTTACGAAGCTTCTATAGAGAAATTTTTTTTTCTTTTCTTTTCATAAAGCACACTTCACACTCACAAAAAATAAAAAGACTATTGATGCTTTAATAATGCAAAACTACCCTAATGCAAGGTGTACATGAAAATACAGGATCCTAGATTACTCTAAAAAGAACCAAAGCCATTGTTTATAACTTATTAATAAGGAAACTTAAGTGTTTGAAAAGAGTACAAATTTTGAATACAAAATCTCCTCCAAACAAGAAGGACAAATCCAAAAGATCACAATTCACTTTCAAAAAATCAAAAGAAACCAAAATCAAACTCGGCGAAAGAAAACAAAAACAATGTTTTTTAAGAAATTTTCTTTTTCAAGAAGCAATGAAAACAACCTTTCGAAAGCACTCAAAATGCCACCAAAGACTCAAAGACCGAAAGAAAAGCACAAGGAAACTTTACAAGTCACTAATTTGATAACGAATGAAAACTTGAACAAAAAGAGTTTCAACTTGCACTAAACGACCCAAAAGCAACAAAGAGCTTTGACAAACAAACCAAAAAGTTAGGAAAGAAACACTTTCAAATTTGTCAAAAGAAACTTTCAAAAATAAAGAAAAGGTGTAAGTCCACGAAATGACGGAAAGCAAAGCAAGTAGACCAATAATCGAGCTTGACACTAAGATTGAATAACAATCTGTTGTTCTGGAGGAACAAAGCAATCAAGAACTTCTATACGAAGTTTTGTGTGTCAAAACACAAATCATAAAACTCACTCTAAAGCAAACCTAGGCCAAAAATTTTCAAAGCGGAAGAGATTCAAAATCGTAAGCTCACTGGATAATAAAATTCTAAAGATAGGAATTGACCACTCAGAGACCAAACAAACGAAGAAACAAATCTTTTTGGGCAGAGAGATTCGAAAAAAGCATGCAAAAGAGGGTATAGCGACTGTGTTCAAGCATAGAGGTGTGTACACACGCTTCTGATAAAGGAAACTCGTGTATACGCGAGTTCACTTCACCGAAACAACATTTGCACCCTACTATAAACAGATGAAAGTATGTATATTGAGTTTTGCAAGAAAAATAAAAAATAAATCCAGATCAAAAAGATCAAACTTAAGTTCTGAGATTCTACTGAACCAAACAATACTGTCACAACAAGAAAACCAAGAATTGAGCCCTGATTGAGACTAAACAACCCAAACTAGGAATAACAAGTTTGTTATCCCCAGTGGAGTTTCCAATTCTGTTACAGGAATAAGTAGCCTAGGGCTTTGGGTTGGAACCCCAACAGAGTAAGAGAAAACTGTAGTAAGAAACACTCATACAACTCAGGCAACATGCTTATATAAACAAACTATGCTATAGTGACCATACTCGAATGTCCTTCATTTGGGTAGTTCCAGCAGGGTTTAGACCCTCTGCAACTCCTCATGATCTTTGAATCTGCAAATTAACCAATTTGATCATACATAGTAGCATATAGATAAAGAATTTTAATGAATCTAACTTTATATCATATAAGCAAATGATTAGTTATACATCAAAATAACATTCACACAAGAATTAAAACAGTATCTGATGCATAAACAAAGTTAATCTCAGGAACAACGAAACATTTATTTCTATTGTAGAAAGCTATAACTAACACAGAGAGAATTCACCTAAGTCTTCTTCTTCTATCTCCAAGCAAAACCATCCTCCAAATCCACCCAGTCCTAGTATTCAACATCCTCCTTCCATAACCAATACCATGATATCTCAAGCAAGTGCGAGAATATCAACGCTAAAGGAAACAAGGGTTTCCTGAAACTTGGGGAAGTGCTTGAAGCATGGGGATACTTCAGACTCAGTCAGGGATAATCTCAGTATAACAATTCTATCTCCTCTCCTCTCCTTAAGGCCTTCCCATAGAAGTCTATTTATACTTCTCCCAATTAGTTTTTTTGTTTGGAAACAATTAGGAAATAGTTGGGGCATGGGCACTAGGAGGTAATCAACAGGTAAAACCTGTGAAATCCACCCATAATTAAGGAAATTTAACATTTTTTAAGTGTTTTAACACATATACACAGGCTGGGTATGGACTAACTTGCATGTACATGCTTTTATCTCAGGGTAAAGTAGTGTATAGGGAATAAAACATTGTTTTTAAAATATTTGGACCAAGTCTGGAAGGAGGGGTTTCCCTAGGCCATAAACCAACCGAGGGTGGTAAATGGAGCTATAACACATATACGTATTTACGTACTTTCACAGAAGGAAAAGCGCGTATGGCATGGAGAATTAAGGATAATGAATACCAGGGGTTCCTACCATGGTATTGATCCATGGTAGTGAGCGTGGCAAAAAATATTGAAACCATCAAAGGATACCAGCAGAATAACTATGGTTTTGGTCCGAGGTATTGGAAAAGGATCCAAGTATATAAGGAGGAGAATATCAAAGGGCCATGTGTGCAAGTGAAAGTGTTTTTCATGAATACTTTTATCTGATGTATATTTATGTTGTAAGGGCTATGGTAATGATATGATATGAAATATCACGTTTACCTTTGGATACAATGTTGGATTAGGATCATGAGACCTAAAATGACTTATCATTGTATGATCTGATAATGGATGGGCTAGATCTGAATGCTAAAGCATGCTTTATTCTATAAATGTTATGATATGGGTATGACTGAAGTTTGGAATAGATGTGAATTTTTAAGTTATTATTTGCATATCTATACACTGGTTTACCTTGGTGAAGGCACATATACAAGCTGGTATGACACTTCAAAGTAGCATATACATTATGCAATATGATTTTTGAAGTTATAGTTGGTTTTGGTTATTGATGCAGAATTCTGGGTTCAACTCTGTGTTCTGGTGACAGTGACCTGATCATTCAAATTGATTGATTGTGATTTTCTTCAGTGTTGATGGGTTTCAGTCATTGGTTGTATTGCAGTGATGAATAATTTTTGAGCTTCAATGTTACTGATGGGTCCAGTATTAAAATTGGATGAAACATGGCCTTCATATTGTGTTGTTGTGTACAAGGAGTATCCAGTTTGAAAATTTAAGAAATGTGGTCGCTGGAGAAAGAGAGCAAGTCGTAGCCTTCTATAGGTCGGTGCTTATGTATTGGTAAGAGCCAGGGGGTCTGAGCTCCCTTCAAGTAGTAGCTGGAGAACGAGTGAAAATTGGAGCCTTCTGTAGGTCTGTGGCTATGTACTCATAAACATATCGGCTAGGATAAGAGTTAGGGGGTTGTAGCTCCCTTCTAGTAGAAGTTGGAGAACGAGAGAAGGTTGTAGCCTTCTGCAGGTGGGTGCATGTGTACTCGTATGAGTCCGCACTAGTAAAAGATTGTAAATATTTTTTTCTTATATTAAAAGAAGACAAAGATGACAACAAAAGGTGTTTTTTCTCCCGCGTTAGGTTGCCACCTTAAATCTTGGTGTTCATGTGTGTTTCTTATGTGTGATGGTTTATTATATTAATACTGCACATGGTTATTGTTTAATGGTTAACAAATTACTGATGCACTGATTAAAGATCAACATATGATGAATTAATTGGATCATAAGTTCACTAGATATATGATGGTTGACTTAAGAATAGTTGTGTGCACATGTGATTTTCCTTCACTGAAGTAGTATATATAAATTTGATTATGAAAAGAAAAAGTTATTGATTTGATAATACTAATTCATCCTTCCCCCCCCCTAGTATTATTCCTAACAATTGGTAGCAGAGCACGTCCTTCAGAATAATCTTGATCGTTTGAAGGAAGATATATCAAGATGAGTAATCACGAAGGAATGGGATTTATTAGAACTAGAGCCTATCTTCTTGGAGATGATGTTTGGGAAATTATGGAAAGAGGATACCAATATCCAACAATAGTCCCCACGGATCTAGTAGAGAAGAAATCATATGAAATCAATGTGAAATCCATAAATGCTTTATTGGGAAGTCTATCACAATAAGAATTCATGAAAGTCATGCAGTTCAACATAGCCAAGGAAATATGGGACAAAATCATTCATAGCTATGAAGGAGACTCCCAGGTAAAATGTGCTAAATTCAAAACTCTCAGAATCCAGTATGAAACTCTCAAGATGCATAGTGATGAAAGTATTGCTAATTATTTCTTACGAGTAAATGAGATTGTAAATCATATGAGAAATTTGGGTGAAGAAATAAAGGAGGCTACTATAGTTTAGAAAATTTAGAGATGTTTATCTTCTAAATTTGAGTCAAAAGTATTTTCCATAGTAGAAAAGGAGGATCTCAAAGAATCAAGATATATATCTGAAGAATATGAGGTAAACTTTGTGAAGAAACTTCAACGAGGTTCTGGAAGATTCAGAGGTAAGCTTCCCTTCAAATGTTTTACTTGTGGAGAAGTTGGTCATTATGCTGCTAAATGTCCTCATGACAAAGGAAATATTTATGCCGAAGGTAATAGAAGAAGTTATTATACTCATGAATATAGTGATGGCCTGTCTAATAGTGATGAAGATGATCAAGATTTTAAACTACTCATGGCATATGAAATGATACCTTAGAAGAAGAATATTTCCGTAAAGAAATCACTCAACTCAAAATCTGTTTGGAAAAATAGGATACAATCATAGACACAGTTACACATCAGCTCACTAAAAAGGACAAGCACAATGAAAAATTAGAGTGTGAAGTAGTAAGTCTAAGAAAAGAACTTGATAAGATAAAAGCTTTGAATCTTATATTTGCTAAAGGATCAGAAATGTTAAATGAAATCATCAAATTTCAACATTCTCCTCTTATAAAGATTGATCTTGGTTTTCATGAAACTGTTGAAGGTGAGTATAGCTCACAAGATGAGGTAAGGAACTCTAATGAAAAATATGAAATTTTCAACAAGGAGATAAGAGGTCAACCCCATCAACAACCAAGGAAAGAAAGACTTCAAATAAAATCATTTGCTCCTAAATATGAAGTGATAATCATTTCTTTCCTCTGTTGAATAATCTTGAATGTTTTATATGTCATAATTTTGGACATGCTACAGCCACACACATAAGTAGAATGGTTCAAGCTAATAAACGTCACACAAAAATATCATCCATTTCCAGGTACTTTAAGGGATATTATTTTTCTTTGAATATGTATGGTCACACAACTATTGATTGTGATAGAAGGAATATGAAACAAATAAGATGTTATGCTTGTAACAAGTTTGGGCATATAGCAAAAGAATGCAGGAGCAAAATTTGGCCAACATACCAAAAGGAGCAATCATCATCACACTCCAAAGTACGAAAGATGAAGGAATTGTTGTCAGAGAGATGTGGCATAACTCAATATACAAACATAACAGACTTATGGGGAGCTTAAAGTGTGAAACTTCAGTATTCCAATTCTCATACGCAATTATTATGAAGACAAGTTGGGTATATATACAAGTGAGAAGATGCACATTCATGTATATGTTGTTTTGATGAAGAAGTAGTGGGACAGACTCAAGAAAATTGGTCTAATATGGTTGAGTTAATTATCAATTATCTTTTATATTCTGATTGATGATGATTACACTCTGCTGATGATATGTAGAAATGCTTTTGTCCCTCATAAATTCTTAATGACTTGATGAATAACTGGTTGATGATGATGCCTTGATGATTCTTACTGATGATTAGATATGACAGTAAATAGTTGGCACAGGCTTAGGGGGAGCATATGCTTCTAATAATACATTGTTGGCATTATAATAGAAGACCTTGGTACATGATGATACTTATACTGCTTGATACACATAGTTGTTTTGATTCAAAAGACTCTTTTTGATGATGGACATATATAGGTTGTTGATCTTGATGCTGCTGACAGATGCTTATGGTGTAGATCATATATGGTGTATGATAGTTGTTGATATGGTATTGTTTTTATCATTGGTCCTTTTTATAAATATCCTATATATAAATTGATGTAAAGGTCATGTAAAGACCTATGATCTAAGAATTGTTATATTTAGTCATGTAACGACTTTTGAGATCATGTCAAATATGGTATATCCCCACTTGGTTGGGTGATTGATGTATGTATGAGTCATTGATGATAGGAAGGTCATACTCACATAGCTAAGTTATAGGGTCATGTTATTCTTTTGAAAAATATTTCTACACACTTTGCATGTGCTCAGGCAGGGCATGGACAACATAGTACATCTCTAAGGGGGAGCATATATTGGAATGCCCTTTTCCCTTGATGTCAAAGTGGGAGAGTATCTTGGTGTTATTTGATATATGGTTTCCATCAAGTCTAAAGGGGGATATTGTTGGCATTATGGTACAAGTGTTTTCCTTAATGGCAACTAACAAAATATTTGGTGATGTATGATAGTGCAATAGGTCAATTCAAAGGTAACAACAAAGGATTATAGGTCAAAATCTAGAGGTTGAAGAAAGAGAATGTTTTAAGAAGTATACATTGGTTAATCCTATCCAAGTAGCGTATACATGTAGGTTCACAGAAAAAAGGAGTGTATATATATGCACACACTTTCATAGAAGGAAAAGCGTGTATGGGATGGAAAATTAAGGATAATGAATACCAGGGTCCTACCAGCGTATTGACCCATGGTAATGAGCACGACAAAGAATATTGATACCATCAAAGAATACCAATAACACAACTATGGTTTTGGTCCGAGGTCTTGACAAAGGATCTAAGTATACAAGGAGGAGAAGATCAAAGGGCAAAGTGTGCAAGTGAAAGGTTTCTTCATGAATACTTCTATCTAAAGTATATTTTATGTTGTAAGGGCTATGGTAATGATATGATCTGGAATACCATGTGCACCTTTTGATACAATGTTGGATCAGGATCATGAGACCTCAAATGACTTATCATTGTATGATCTGATAATGGAAGGGATAGATCTAAATGCTAATGCATGTTTTATTCTGTAAATATTATGATCGGGGTATGACTGAAGTCTAGAATAGTTGTGAAGTTTTAAGTTAGTATTTGTAGATCTATACGCTAGTTTTCCCAGGTGAAGTTGCATATACATGCTAGTTCGGCACTAAGAAGTAGCGTATACATTATAAAATATGATGTTTTTTGTTGTAGTTGGTTCTGGTTGTTGATGCAGAGCTCTTAGTTCAGCTATGTGTTCTAGTGACAGTGATTTGATCATTCAGATTGATTGATTGTGATTGGCTTCAGTGTTGATGGGTTTTTGTGTTTGGTTACATTGTAGTGATGATTGATTTTAGAGCTTCAATGTTATTGATGGGTTGAGTATGAAAATTGGATGAAACGTAGCCTTCATATTGTGTTGTTGTGTACCAGGTATATCTAGTTTGAAAATTTATGAAACATGGTCCCTCAAGAAAGAGAGAAGTGTCACGCGGAATGAGTCGATCTTGCGGACAAGATAGACCTTTCTAGAATCTAAAGAAGACCTAATGACAAGCAAACCAACCAGACACTATCTTTCTCTAAATATGCTTTTATAAATAATGGCAAACAAGTGTGTTTAGGGCCTACCTTATTTCCAACGCAAGTTTGGGGATGCCCTCGCTCCTTCGATCCAAATGAGCTCCTTTGTCACCAACCTGCAAACACAAACAAGGAAAACAAATTAAATAGTACCTGAAAAGCCAATATCATAAAACATATTTAACATGAAAGTCAAGGAGTCCATGAAACAAATAACATGAGATACTTGTTGAGAAAAATGAGTCTGATTGTATTAATTCAAAAGAAGAAGAACTTTACAACCTTTACCTTGACGCTGTACAAGCTCCTCCCAGGGTCCAACAAGAAGTCTCCTCTACTTTGACAAGTTTCACTCACTCCCCAATGAAGCCAAAAAGGTATGTGATCTCTCCTCTTAAGCTCAACTAGGAAGTCTTCATTTCACCAGCATTTACCCTAAAAAATGTTCAGCTTCTAACCTCTTGCAACTAACCCAATGCCTCAATTTATAGTGCAATGGAGGGAAGTTACTAGATCCTCCTTCAAAGGGATAGAATCTTCCTTCAAAGGGATAGCTCCTCCTAACAAGGGATTAGCTCCTTCTCTTTTGGGATGCATGAACCACTTGGAGCGAACAATCCACGTCAAAATTCCTTCTAGAATCATCTAGAATTAACCCAAAGTGAGTTTTTTAGGATAAAATCGCGCATTTTGACTTTCACAGGCGTACGCACCCTCCCCTTTACAGACAGAGCGTATAAGTATGCAGGTAATATGAATAAAGGGTGCGGGCCTGTAGGCAAAAGTGAAAGAAAGTGCGGAACCAGAGTTACATTGTTTTTTGATGTCTTTCTCTCATTTCCAAAGCTTATTTTGAAGAGCTAAGGTCTAAGACTTGCTTAGGAGGACAGTACAAGTGATGATAGACCCATACTGACTGCAAATAATCAAGGTGACGATATTTTTGTGTAACAGATTTCCCCCTAAAGTGCGAAGTCTGTAGTAGATGAGGATTTCATTTATCATTTAGGAAGAGTGAAGAACTTTATCATTTCGAGGATCATCTTGCGGAGAGCCCGGTTGGAACCTATAAAAAAATTCAATGCAAAATATATATATGAGATCATATCATTGCTGAGGTAGGCATTCCCATACTTAGATAAAAACTGACTAAAAAAACACTAACTACTGCTCTGATATAGGAATGTTCTTGTAACACATCATAAGTATAGACACATGTGGACACAGTATGGATGCAACCATCTGTTTATGAATAGTCCATAGTATAATGAATACAAAATTCCTTGTAGCCCGGATGGTGGAAACTAGATCCAAGGTCTTCATTTCTACTTCCCGGAACAGTACGTTCTATCCATGCGAATGAATGTGTCGAAGTCAAACATGGTAGAAACCGCTTGATTACCAGTCAGTGACGTAAACTGTTAACAAGCGTGAGAGAAACCACTAATAATGACAATGGCTCTCAAAGTACTCAGTACAATCCATGAGATGTGATAAGATGTGTTGAGGTCGAACATGTCATGGAATCCTTTGATCGAAAGTCAATGATGCAAACTGCCGTCAAAGGTGAGAAACCTGCCATTGAAGTGTGCAGATCTCAAGGTACTCACGATTTCTAGATCATATTTCTAGATAATGAGTTGAATTCGATAGAAAGTGATCCATCGTAGGCGAGCCCACAACACGAAATCATAGATCAAGTTGAAGAAATTTAGTTGCAAGGACTGACTCAGGGATGGTCAAGATGGATGATAGACATTTTGCAGATGAATGGCTTATTTACGCTGACCTCTTGAACACATAACGACACGACAGATGGTTTGGTGACAATTGACCCAAAGTTAATACACAGAAACCGGCTGAAGACTTTCAATGTGGTTTGATCAACTGTTAGGCAAAGGATTTCCCAACCCAGGTGAATGAAAGTGTTGTGTTCAAGAGTGGTTACAAAGTATGACAAACAGGTTCATTTTTCTCTCTTTTTCCCCCACCATTT